>JBBMEG010031598.1:0-22101 GCA_037832605.1 Cyclanthera cordifolia
ATTTAAATATAAACTTATTTATGCACGAATCGCCAAAAGCTCAAATCCAAAAGACAAGAAGTAAATAAATACACTCGCATTTTTTGAACATGAGATATAACAAAAATTAAACTTAGTAAACTATAAACCAAAACCTATTTCTAACAACTAAACTAAAAATAAAACGTAAACCATAATTCTAAAAATTATAAACGAAAATCTAATCTTAAAAACCAATTTAAATAAAAACCTAAAAACCAATTTAATTCTATAAACCAAAACCTAATTCTAAAATCTAAACTAAAAAAAACCCCTAAAACCTAAATCCAAAAACTCTAAACCAAAACCTAATTTTAAGTAATGAAACTAATGTCATTCAGAATCTAAACTTACTAAACACATAGCATGGAATTTCAAACGAATTTAAGGAAAGTTTAAACGAATTTAACAAAACTTTAAACGAATTTCACGAAACTTTAAACGAAATAACACGTAATCTTACCTTTTGGAAGAATGGTGGCAGATTTCAGTGTAGAGTTTATGGAGCAAACACGACGGAATAAGTTTCTGTCGCCCTTGCTTAATAATAATAAAAAAAAGTTAGGGTTTCGGCGACGGAAGCGCAGTTCCGTCGGCGAAGCCCGATCATTTGCCGCTCAAAATTGATTTTGGGGGGAAAATTATTTTGCTTCGGCGACAGAATAGCTTGTTCCTTCGCCTTTGCTCATTTCAAAAAAAATGAATTCCGTTAAAGGCGACAGACGAGACTCTGTCGCCGTTGCCCTAGGCTAAGGTGACAGAGACAGTTCTGTCGCCTTTGACTGACGCTAGTTTTATCTAAGGCTATTTTCATGGCCGTTTTCTCAACAATTTTCCATACCATATGCCTTCGTCGCCTTTAAGCGAATTTCTTGTATTGAAAAGAAACATATATACCATTGAGACTTTAAGTAGCTTTTAAAGTCACATTTTTTAGAGAGATTATAGATTACTCCATATTGAGATCCACAAAGGGTTAATCAAATGGAAAAACATTCAATTGATAGTTAGGAAGGTCAAAGTTTAGATTAATAACAAAAGTGTAACAACTTTATGCATATTAAAGTCTCATACACTCTAGTGAGACAAAAAGAATAGTATTTTTTTTTTTTTTAAATAACCATAAAATAATGAGGCAAAAACTGTTAATGTGTATATGCTTGGTAAAATGGGAAATGGGGAGCGACAGAACATAAATGAGGAAATGAGTCTTGGGTAATGTTTTTTTTTGTTTTTTTTTTTCATATGTGGAAAATTCAAACAAAAGTATAGTGTTTTAAACTAGAATAATACATAAACTCAAAATTGTTCAGTGCGCCTGTGGCTTCCCTTCCTTTGCTTTCACAATTGTTCAAATATGTAGTGAAGATAATAGTTTAAACTAATAATTTTTTATCTGCACTTAGATCTACATTTATAGAATTTTATATCTATAAAAATGAAAAGAAATTAAAATACCTAGTGTGAAGAAGTAGATCGGTGGAGATGGATTTACCAGTGGAGATCGGTCAGCAGAGCAGGTGGCCGGCGGAGATGATGGCTCGTAGAGAGAGTGGAAGGCAATCTAGGGTTGAGTAAAGATTGGGGGAGAGTAAATGAAAATGGGTTTTTACCATAGTTATTTTTTAAGTCACATTTGTCGATGGCTAATTAAAATACCGTCGGAAATTCATGGACTTTTCTCGTCGGTTAACAAAACCGTCGACGATTCGAATATTTTTCCCGACGGCTAAATAAAACCATCGTAAAATATCCATGAATTCCCGACGATTTTACTAACCGTCGGGAATGCATGTCACTTTTCCCGACGGTTAGTAAATCGTCGGGAATTCTAATATTTTTCCCAACGGCTAAATTAAACCATCGAAAAAAGTTGAAAGGATTGCAAGATGATGTAGTGGTCACTTTATGTCTGTTGGAGAAGTTTTTTCCACCATTATTTTGCACAGTAATGGTCACCTTGTAGTTCATCTGGTAAGAGAGATAGAATTTTATGGACCGGTTTATTTGAGGTGCATGTATTCTTTTGAAAGTTATATAAAGATTTTGAAAGGTTAGGTTCGTAATAGAAATCGGCCGGAGGGATGCATTTGAGAAAATTATATAGTAGAAGAGTCGATAGAGTTTTACTCTAAATTTTTAGAAGGAGGTGTATCTGTTGGATTGTGATCATCAAACAAGAATGGAACTGCAAATAAGATTGATCTACCATTATATGCTGCCAATTATAAAACACCAACGAAAGATATGATTGATCAAGTTTATTTATATGTACTACATAACTTAGACGTTATGCTTCCATTTGTAGATCAACACATGCAAATGTTGTCTAAATTAAATCCTAGTAGGTATAAAAATAAAAACTGGCTTCAAGAAGAACATAATCGAAAATTCAGTAGTTGGTTGCGTGATCATGTTGAGCTCACTATAGGGGTTCAGAATAATTCTAAATCATCTACGTTGAGATGAGTATCATGGACCTTGTTTAGAAGTGACCACTTAAAATAGTTATATGGTCAATGGTATTCAATATCATACAAAATATTTAGATGATCTTAGAAGTGTGCAGAACAATGAAGTTATGATAACGACAGAAACTTTTATAGTTTGTTGTTTGAAAGACAAAAATCCAATTATGTCAAAAATGACTTTATATGACGTACTTCAAGAAATCTGGGAGCTTGATTATCATAATTTTACAGTAGTTTTATTCAAATGTGATTGGGTGGAAAAAATTATTAAATTAAAGTAGACGACATTAGATTTACAACTGTAGACCTTAATCGAGTTGGACATAAATCTGACTCATTCATTTTAGCCACTCAAGCGAAGCAAGTATTATATATAAAAGATCCACTTGATGTCTATGGCAAGGGCATTCATGACATTTAAATACAATCTCACTAAAAAAAATTATCAAGCCTTTTATAAAGAATAACTATGAGAATTTAATACATCCGCCTACTGATTACCCATACATCATACAAGAACAGTGAGATCATTTTGTAAATATTTGATTATCAGAAGAATTTAAGGTAACTATTTTTTTTGTATTATTGTATATTTATTTTAATGTTTAGCATATTACTAATGTGTTAAACATAGAAAAATAGTGAAGAGCAAAAAGAGAGTCAGAGTCTTCTTAAATATCCTCACCATATGGCTAGAAATGGTTATGCTCAACTCGGTCATGAACTAGTAAGAATGCTAAACCTTAATATATATTACATGTTATGATTATTTTATTCCACTTTACTAATTCATTATTTGGTGGATTTAAGGTATAAATATTAAATCTGATCCATCCTCACGTGCATTACTATGGATGGAGGGAGAAATGGAAAGGATAAATTGTATGTCGATGAAGACACAATTGAAGTCTCCAATGGAATTGTAAGGATGTTTAATTATTAGTACAATTAACGCTTTAAATCTCTTATGGCTTTTAATTTAATTGATAATATTTTAAATTCAGGATGTGTTGGAAAATGCACACATCAAGGTGCAGATATTTTGATTTATTGTAGGATATTAGTTTCATTTTTGGAATTTACAGTATTAACAAATTTTTTTGGTAATATTAATGTTACGTCGTTATGCTGCCGAAATTTCTGTTAATTTAACAAAAGTTAGAAGTTAAATTGAAGTTAAATATGAGTTTGGAGGTCAGAAAAAACTAGATAAAACTTTGGTGGTTTGACATTTTCAAGACATTTTTTTTATTATATTAGCCTTGAAATAGACAAATTATCACTTAGTTTTTTTTATACAAGTTTTGAGACTTTTAATATCGAGCACAAATGATGATGGGTCGTGATAAACAAAAAAAGATATTATGTTAGTTAGCATTTAATAATAAAGGGTGTGACCCACATGAACGAATCTTTTTTAAAATAAAAAACGTACTTTTAATGTCGAGTACTTTTAATAGATTCACCGACTCGAAAATTGGGGATAATCCAAAAATATTTCTTAACTCAATACAATTCAACTCATGTACATCATATTTTTGATCAAGTCCTTAAAACTAACAATTTGAATCGAAGAATTCGACCCGACCCAACTAAAAATTGTAGGGTTGGATTATGTCCATAAACGAGTTGGGTTGAGTTGAATAATTGACTAATACAAATTGGGGTGATTCAAAAATTTTCCTCAACTATAACCCACCCAACCCATGTACACCTCTCCTCGCCCGTGCCTCACTCATTTATTCGTGCCTTGCTTGGTCTCCTATAATACAGCTAACTTGACCTCACAACAAAGAAAACTTGTCCACTTAATTTTACTTTGACAAGGTTCAAACTTATTACAATAACCAATTCTTTAAAATATAATTTTCAATTATATACCAAGAGTGTTTTTGAAATCTCATGCACACCTGGAATAATCTCCAGCAATAAGACAAATTAGAGCGAAGCCTAACAACATTTGTGAGGCTCTGCTGCTTTCTAATTCAACATTGACCATGTGCGAATCATACCCAATCACACCAACATCAACTACAACTAGCACTGCAATTACAACTACAACGGCTCACACAACAACAGATTGGGTATGATTCGCTATGATAGAAAGGCAAGAGAAAGGAAGAAGAGTGATAAACAGTAGAAAGCGATCTCTTCCAATCCTTTCCCACAATACCAAACACTACCAATTAACAATGCATTGCAACAATCTATTGTTCAACACTAACTTCAGTCAAAGGAGGCTTCATCTTACGAGGTCGACCTCTAGGCCTCCCGATCGGTGCAGGAGGAGCTATTGTCGATGCAGGTGAAGGACACAATTTCCTCGGCCGTCCTCTAGGTTTCCCTGTCCCAGAAAAGTTCACCACTTGCTTTCATCATGTTCAAATGGTGTGTGAGCAAAGATAAGTGGCCATTTGACAAACTCCCATACGTTGATTCAATGTACTTTGATATTGTGGATTTGTTTGACCCATTGTGATTATTCAATACTTCAATAGCCCTCAATATCATCTGCAATATTTAAAACATTTCCAATCAAAATACATTTTAAATAAACATGTTTTGCTTTTTTTTTTTTTTTTTTTTTTTTTGCTGTAAGTGCTTAATTTGAGCTAGATTTACAAGAAATGGGATTTTGAGATATTTCTCCCTTTTTTCAATTCTTAATTTCTTACTTTTTCTTTTATCTTTTTGCCTATTTTGATGTGAATAATCGTGAACAGCTGGAATCTTCTAGTGGATGATGATCGGACGGTCTGTATTTAATCATCTAACTTCTGCACGGATCCATGACGTACTATAGTCATGGGATTTTCATAATCGAAAATACGGTTTTGTCCCTATTATTTAGCCTTCGAGAACCCTGGCAGTGGATAGTGTTAAGAGTTTTTTGGAATTTACCATGATGGTATAAAATATAGGAAATCGATCCTTGGGATGTGGGTATTTTATTTCAGGCATATTCAAAGTGGGAGTGCAGAACAAAGAGTCTGTTCAAAATTAGTGACATGCGCAATTTTGTTTTTCTTATAAAAACTTTTAAATTGCCCAATGATTTTCCTCTTTCAAATAATTTTATAGAAAATTAAGTAGGTAAATGTGTATGAATTATGTTTTTTTCTAATTAATTATTTATCTCACACTCTCATAATTAAACATAAAATAACTAACTTCTACATATTTTATCCACCAATCATTACGAACTTTCGACTATTTGTTTTAATTTTATCAAATTTTTTAAAGACTAAATTCTAAATTTTCAAACCATAAGGACTAAATTGTAGATTTTTTTAAATCATAGAAACTAAAGTCTATATTTTGAAATCATATGGACTAAATTGTAGTTTTCATCAAACCAAAGGAATTAAATTCTAGTTTTTATCAAATCATAGGGACTAAATTTATAATTTACCTTTAATAAATAATAAAAAAAAAACAGAGATTCAATGATAATGTTAATAATAAAAAAAAAAATAGTGAACATATTTCCTAGTTTGAAGATCAAATAATTAATGGAGTAATTTCTATGATAAATTTTGGAGATTAGAATGTTAAAAAATCAAAATGGAATCTTAAAATTTATGGACAAAAATGATAATTTAAGCTATTGATCATAATTTATATATTAAATTTTACGTACGAAACATTTTAATTGATTTTTTTAAGAGAATTGAAATTCATTTTTAAACTATTCTTTGTTTATCACAACCAACGAGTATTGAGTTCACTTAATATTGTTATAGGAAAAATATTCGGACAAGGCTGAGATCCTCTTAGAGGGTGGCTAAGGTCAATCCGACCTTTTTCGGGATCGGCTAAAGAGAGTCGAGAACTCTCATGTCGGTCAAAGGAGGTTGAGACCCTCAGAAATATGGCAAGTTCAATTCGACTGTAACAACTCGTTATTTTGAATTAATATAGAAATTAAAGCTATTATTTTATTTCGGGAAATTCAATGACGAAATTACCCTTGAGAGTTTGTTTTAAACTTGAGGAAATCAAGGGGCAAAAAGGTATTTTTATGAAATTCGGGTCAAAATAGGAGTTTTGGTCAACGAGGTATTTTTGTAATTTTGCCACTAAAGGACAAAATAAGGAAAAGGACAAAATAGACTAGATGACAACAAGGGTTTGAAAAACCCTAATCATTGGGTTATAAATAGCCTATGATTGCTCGGGTTTTAGAGCCAAATATTAGCCATCGCACGTTTATCGAGGAGCCGCCAGCGTTGTGTTCCGTGCAGCCGCCGACCGCCGACTGACGCGCCAGCCATAAGCCGCCACGCGTCAAGCAATCGTTGGCCTCGCCAACGCCGCCGCTTCAGCCAACCAGCGCACGCCATCGTGTCGACCTATCAGAGCCCGTCAGCGTCTGCACCAATCGGCATTCGCTGTTCTGTCAGCCACTCAGAAGCCGAGTTTTCGTAGCTTCAGATTGGCGAAGTCCATGCCGAGCCTGTAGCGTCACCCGAACCTAGCCCCCAAGCGGCGCGCGCCAACTCGAGCCAGATGCGCATCCTGAACCTGTTTCCGAAGCAGATTTCTAACGCGTCAGCCTTCTCGTGCATGCGCCTCACGCGTCGGCGAGTTCCAGCCCCTTTTAGGTGGAGATTCTTTAGGGGATTCTTCCTTCGAGTTCCAAAGGCCGTTCCGAGCGGTTTTCGCCCAAGGTAAGGGACTGTTTCCCCAGTATAGGGTCGTTGTGGGTAATCTTGAGCACGTATTTGATTAGTTAGTACTGAATAACGTATTTTACTATGAATATGTGTTTCTGATGTTTAAGATGCTTTATCTGTTGTGCTTAATTCGTTCTGGCTTGTTTTCCGAGTATGTTGTGGTTGTTGTTTGTTCCTATATTCAGCATGTTGTTCATAAGACTGTTATATCATGCCTAGAGTCGGTTTCCTGATGTTTAGGTTGTCGTGTTAATTAAGATTCGAGGTCCTGTTTTGGATGTTACTTTCTGTTTCGTGTTTTAGTTGTGAGTTTTATTGCAATAGTTACGTGTTGGCTGTCCCAACGAGGGCCGAGCGTGTCAACTAAGTAGTGTGTTCTGAGTTAAAGGTTCCAAAGGGGACATGGTTTAGGGGTTTAGTTCAGGTTCAGGGCGTTGGAGAAGATATTCCTACTTCGCGGTAGTGTCAGGGATCGAAGGGCCACCCGATTAGCCATACCTACCCAGAGTTCGCATGACTTTTCCCAGGTACCGTGCTAGGAGTGTGAGTCGGGAGATATCTCATAGCGGAGGGTCCTAGATCTATCCTTCGTGCGAGTGTTCGAAGTCTGGCGGCAACCGGGTTGTTTCGGCTCGGCGAGGTGCTCGCACACTAGTATAGGTTACCAAGTTTAAGATAAAGAGCTGAGATTGAGTTTTGTGATAAAGAACGAGTTTCTGATAAAGTTATGAGATTCGTGGTTGAGCTAAGGATTGAGTTAGAGCTATGGCTTAGGACATTTACGTAATCACGTTACTTAGTGTTTCTCTAATTATTTATGTGTTCTTGCTAGATCCCGTGTTGGGATCCCTTACTGAGTTTTCGCGAACTCACCCTTTTCCATTGTGGATTCTTTCCAGGTATTTACAGGTGGACTGGGATGGCTGTGCTGAAGCTGATGTGACCATGGGCAAGATAAGTTAGTTTCTTAAGTCGTTTTAAGCTTAATATTGAACTATGATTTTAAAGCATGAAATGGGTTTGAGACATGTTTAGCATTAGGTTTTAATGTTATTTTATCGTTTTCTGGGTACCCCTAAACTTTGTTTACGTTTTATTAAGTTATTTCATTAAATACAAAAGATATTTAGCATGTCTCCATGAGTTTAATAAAAGTTATTCATGCATAGGAGGTTAAGGCTCCGTGTTAGACTTTGTGTTGGGTCGGGTCCTTACATCGACCCTCCTAAGGATCGACCAAATAAGGCCAAGACACCTTGAAGGTCGGCCATAGAGGTCAGACACCCTCGGAAGTCGACCAAGTTCAAGTAACATCCACGGTCATTATTCCTCCGAGTTGTAGTGTCTGGGAGTTACATCGAGACATCAGAATCCCACGAGGTCACCAATAGAGGTCAGGACCGGCCTTTAAGGGTCGACCAAGTCAAAATAACACCCAAGACCGTTACGCCTCCAAGTTGTAACTTCTAGAAATTACGCCGATACTTATTCTAAACTTAATGGTTGACATTACAACGACTAGCCCTTAAGCCACCATTAAGTGAGTTGCAGCGGTTACAACTCCAACTGCTACAAAAGAGTCAGGAAATCTTCATTTCAATCTAAACTGAATTAAGCCATTCTAAGCTTCTTAACTGTAAGTTTTTTTGAGCTATCAAACTCTCTCAAAAAGTTCTCTAAATACTCAACTGACTTAAGCATCAGAGGCCTTGTGGCTCACACCGAGTGCTTAATTTTTGTCATTTTGCAGACATCTCGTTCTCAATAATACAAATAATTACACTTGATTCTGGAGAAATTATTATTCAGTATCAACAAACATGATGTATGATCTAATATTCAAGATATTTTGAGTTTTTTATTTTTTTAACGATATTATGAATTTGAAACCCTCACCTATAATTATTATTGAATTATACTACCAGCTTGAACTTAGTTTAACAATTAATCTGAAAGAAGACTTTACAAAAAAAAAAAAAAAAAAGCATATTATTCATCATCAACATAGATTAGCTTAGCAATTAATTGAAGAGAAAAAAAAAAAAAAATTAGACCATTTACAACAAATTATTACAAATGTATGTATTTAAAAAAAAAACAAAAGCAATTTACACATTAAAAACAAATTTAATTTTATTCGAAGATGAAATAACAAAACTAACCCTTCTTATTATTAATATAATATTGATGATAAATACAATATTTTTTTAAACCAAATACACTATTATTAATACTTAAAAATAATACGTATTTATTTATAAATACATTATTCTTTATAAATATAATATAATGTTCAATAATTATGTATTATTGTTATTATTATTATAAATATAATATTATTAATGAGTATTTCTAAATACAATATTATTTTTTGAAAATACATATTAATATTATTATAATTACAATATTATATAAATATATTGTATTATATTTTATAAATACGTATTATATTTAAATACAGTAATGTTCTAAATACGTATTTATAAACATAATATTATTTATACATATAATATTATTAATGTTTATTTATACATACAATATTTATTATTATTATTATTATTATAAATATATATACAAATATAATAATACAATGATATTGTATTGTAATACAAATCGACGGTTTCTCAGATTCCGTTCTCGACACTATTTGATTTCTAATCGGCAATGTCATCGCCTCCAATGACTGCACCAAGTCCCCCGTCTTCATCGTCGTCCAAGTTCGCCACCGTTCCGATTCTTCCAGGGTGTTCTCAATATCGTCCTTATGGTTAACAAGAACTTCGATTCCACTTGCTTCAATGCGGGGGAGATTTTTAATAGTCGGAGGCGGTGGAAGAAATCAAGATCTGAAAGTTTTGTTGCATCTCTTGACAGGACGGAGTCACCAGATGTATCCGACGGGAGTGAATCGACATATTGCTCATTGTCGTTGTCTTTTTCGGCGACGTCGAGTAGTTCAGGGTTCTTGAAATCACGAGGAGAAGACGCCTGAGATCGGTTTGAAAAAAGTGGGGAAGGAGAATCAGAAGAATGGGAAAAAAACAAAGACTAAAAAATCCCAAGAAAAGTGGGGAAGAAACTAGCGAGGAAGAAGGAAAAAGTTTGGAGAAAAAAAAAACAAGGGTAAACTAGTAATTTGAAAATATTTTAGATTTAAACAAATGTGTAATATTTTACTAAAACTAATATATCGACTACAATTTTACTTTATAAAATCACGGAGACTAAATTCTATTTCTTCAATTCATAGGGACTAAATTACATATTTCTCTAAATTATAGGGACTAAAATCTAGATCTTTAAATTGTAAAGACTAAACTCTAACTTTCGTGAAATCATAGGGATAAATTTATCCTAAAAAATAATTACATTTTCTATTTTTCATTATGAAAAAAAAAAATGGGACGAAAAGAAACTAAAATAGTTGCACATGAAAAAAAAGAAAAAAAAAAAAAGGAAAAAAATGAATATTGAAGTTTGGTATAATATTTACGCTTCCACCAAAATCTTATTTTAAGTGTATTTTTATTCTTTCAACTATATAAAACCAATTTTATCGTTTACATAAACCCTTAAAAACCCTTTTATTACGTGGAAGAAATTTTTTTATGAATTTATTACATGTATTCATTATACATACCGTTTAGAATTTCTTCCCATTTTATATTAAAATTAAATTTAGGATGTTTGCCTTTTTTTTTTTTCTTTTCTTTTTTTTTTTTTTAATTCAAATTCTCTTCTTCATGTGTTCGGAAGTCAGGAATGGAAGATTTTTTTTTTTTTTTTTTTTTTTTTTTTTTTTTTTTTTTTTTTTTGAAGAAGAAGAAGAAGAAGAAGAACTATTTCATTAAAAATCAAATCAAGAGCCAAATAGCTCTAACAAAACTGAAGCGAGCACTTCAGGGGGAGGCGCTCCTTCCAATCAACTTCTCACTAACGCGAGACACAAAAGTATCCAGCAAGCGCAATGAAAGGGAGCTAGGCGCCACCCCCGCCTTCGCTAGCAAGTCCGCCACTCGGTTACAACCTGCTTATATAAAGAAAACTAAATCCCCTGAAACCGATGAATTAAATCTAAAACTTCCTCAACAATGATGATGAGATCAGAAATATCTTGGAAAACTCCATTAACCATGTCAATAAGATTGGAGAGTCAGATTCCACCAAGATATAGGGGAGAGGATTTATGTTGGCATCCAAGATGTGCTTCAGCCCTTCCTTCAAAGCCAGCCCTTCGATCAGAATTGTTGAGGAAGCCTTTATGTCCTTGCGAGCGCCAATCAACAAGGGTGCCACGATCGTCACGAACAATCCAACCTAAGCCTCCAACCTCAGACCGGGCGTCCGATGATCTGTCCACATTCAGCTTCCACCGACCACCAAAGGGAGGCTTCCAAGCGTCCGAGACTCGACCCTCTTCTCCCACAGGAACCCCGCCACCTGGAACACGGACATAATTAAAAGAGTAAGAATTAATCGCTTCAGAGATCATGACAAAAAGCTTCATGTTAAAAGTATCATAACAGCCATGGGACAAAGCATTGCAGTAATTCCATAGCTGCCATATCACAATCATGAGTTTTGGGTGATCGTGACACGGGACTCTAGCCATCATTCCCTCTCAAAAGTCTTCACCAGTCTTTACACACCTGAAAAAAGAATAGAAATCAGTAATTGCAGGAAAAAAATGTAACCACACTTTAATCGCCACTTTGTAGTCTTTAATGATATGCAAATTCGTTTCCAGACTCTTGCCACACAAGATACAAGTACCATAAGTATCCATTCCTCTTCTCAAAATATTCTCTTTGGTCGGGATGGCATTATTTAACAGGTTCCACGCCCCAATTTTAATCTTAGGGGCAATGTCAACCTTCCAAAAGGACTTCCAAACCTTAGCTTTAACAGAGAAATCAAAAGAGGAGGGCAAAGCTGCATTAGATAAATTCATAGCCAGGCGGTAGGCACTTTTGACATGAAACACCCCATTCGAACTTAAGTTCCAGATAATCGAATCATCCTTAGCCCTCTCCCCCAGCGGAGTTCCAGAATAATCTCCACCTCCTCACATGAGAAAATACTTTCAATTTTCCAATGCCCCACTTACGCTCGCCATCAATGAGATTAGCCACTTTCATGTCCTTCCAAGGAGACTGAGCAGTAAGCGCAAACAGATTTTCAGCCATACCAAGCCACAGATCTCTGCCAATCACAATCAAATTACCTTTGCCCACCTACTACCTATAACCATGCCGGAAGAGATCACGGCCCCAAATGACACTTTGCCAGATAAGAGACGGAGACCTCCCAAGTTGCGCACCCAGGAAATCCCCATCCCTAAAGTAGCGACCTTTCAAAACTTTTGCCACTAAACTTTTCGGCTCCCGAAGGATTCTCCAGTTTTTTTGGTGAGCAGGCTTGATTGAGCTGACTCAAACTATAGAATCCCAAGCCACCTCTTTCTTTACTCAAACACATCTCTTTCCAACTCATCCAATGAGCTTTATTACGCCCATTCTCACAACCCCACCAAAATTTAGCACAAGCTTGGTCCATTTCCAAACAGATCTCCTTAGGGATCTGAAAACATCTCATAGTGTAAGCGGGATCGCTTGAGCAACCGCCTTAATAAGAGTTTCCTTGCCCCCTTTAGAAAGAATTTTACCTTCCCACCCTTGAAGACGATTCCTGACGCGGCCTAAGACTTTTGAAACAAAATTTTTTTATTTCGCTCCTCTTGAGACGACATACCCAGATAACACCCCAAATCGATATTGTCTTTAACCCCAAGAATTTTACACAGGTTAGACCTATCAAGACCCTCCACGTTTTTACTAAACATCACAGTAGACTTCTCGAAATTGACCACTTGGCCCGACGCGATCCCATACATATCAATGATCTTTATAATGGCCAGGAAATTTGACTCCAAGCCCTGAAAAAAGCAAACTATCATCAACAAAGAACATATGAGAAATAGAAGGGAAAAATTTATTAATTTTCAAGCCTTTGAACTCATTTATCATCTCCCCCCTATGGAGGAGCGCCGAGAAACCTTTAGCACAAATTAGGAAAAGATACGGGGACAGCGGATCCCCCTACCTCAGACCTCTGCCCGAAACAAAGGACCTTTAAGGGGACCCATTAATCAAAACCGCAGATGAGACCGAAGAAATGTAATTCATAATTTTCCTAATCCAAACTTCATTGAAACCTAATGTTCTCATTATATTGAGGATGAATCTCCAGCTAACTATATCATAGGCTTTACTCATATCCAGTTTAAGCGTCGCCCACCCATCTTTACCTTTCCTTTTATGGTTAATAGCATGGATACATTCAAAACCGATCATCACATTGTCCGAAATAAGCCTTCCCGGCACAAACGTCGATTGATTTGGCGAAATAATTTTATCAAGCAAGGGCTTCATGCGATTAGCCAACATTTTTGCAATAATTTTATAACTTGTATAACAAAGACTAATGGTCGTGAAGTCTTCCATCTTAACAGGGCTCTGGACTTTCGAAATGAGAGCAATAAAAATCTCGTTCAGGGGGGAGATATCTGCCTCGTCATTGAGCACCCCTAAACAAGCAGTCTCCAACTCCTCACAATATCCCAATACTTTTTAAAGAAAAACGCATTAGCTCCATCGGAGCTTGGAGCCTTATTAGGATTCATGCTTTTCAAAGCCACTTTAACCTCCTACATGGTAAAGGGAATATTAATTTGTGAATTGTCCTCGTCCGATATAATTTTATAAACACCTTCGAGCGCTGCAGACATATCCCCCTCAGAATTAATCTCTCCAGTGAACAAAATCGAGAAATATTTAACAACCACTTTACTAACCCCAATGTCTTCCTTAACTCAATCACCTTTATGATTCTTGATTTTCACGATCCGATTTTTATTCTTCCTTTGAGAAGCTTTCTGGTGAAACCATTTAGTATTCTTATCTCCCCATTCATCCAATTAGCCCGAGATCTTTGCTTCCGAAGATTTCTTGAATGAGAAGAAGCTCGTCAATTTGCTTTTCGAGTTCTCTGATCTTATCGGGGGAGCAATCCCACCAGAGTTAAGGGCGGCCAGCGCCACCTCGTTTCTATTAATAGCCCCCCGGATCGATCCCCCCAACTTGCTTTTGTGCCACTTAACAAGCTCCTTCAAGCTATTCTCAATTTTCTCAGAAACATTAATAGTACTTTGTAAACCATTCCTTCTCTCCGACCACTTATCACGAACAATATTCCTGCAATCTTCAAAGTTAAACCAGGTATTCTCGAATCTCACAATTTTTTTTCTTGCAAAACAACATATTATCATTAGAAACCCAATTAAAATTAGCCGTAATAGGTCTATGATCAAAAAAATGAAAATTACGGTACTCCACAATAAAATTATCAATTAAAGGAAGTAAAGAAGAGGAAATCAAGAACCTGTCTTGACGACCTCGAACCGAATCATCCTTCCTCCTATTTTGGCTCCACTTGTAGGGATCTCTTGAGTGCCCAGGATCGACCAACAAGCATTGGTCAACCGCCTCCCAAAAACCCTGAACCGAAGAGCTACTCCTTGCCTCTCCATTAACAGCCTTAGACATACACAAAACTTCATTGAAGTCACCAGCCACCACTCAGGGGAGATTAGACAGAGAATGGAGGCACCGAAGCAGATTCCAGGAATCCTTCCTTTTAGCCACCACCTGGTTCCCATAGAAACCTGTGAACCTCCAAGAATCACTATAATCAAACACGATCACATCGATGTGACCCGGTGAATAAGAGTTCACACGCACATGCCACACATCCATCCACAGAAGAATCAGACCGCCACTACTACCTTCGCTTGGAACGAAAAAGCAATTATCGAAATTGGTATCAACCATCACTTTTCTATCGAGTCTATCACCACCTTTACATTCTGAAATGAACAACATTTGGGGCCAAAATTTTTTCACCTTGTAACGAAGTGCTCTGAATGCTCGAGGATTCCCCAATCCCCGAACATTCCAACTCATGATTTTCATTGCGTCCGGTGGCGCTGATCCACAGCCTCCGCCGATATCCCACTCCAATATGAAATGTTAGTAATTTTAGCTTTCTTATAAATATTTGTTTCAGCATCACCATCCAACCCATGCTTCTTTCTGTTTCAACACTCTCCTCTCCACTTCCCACTTCTTCAATCTAGCTTTTTTCTCTAGCTCTCCTTTTCCAATTCCCTCTTCTTTGATTCCTCAGCAAATGACCCGAGCCCACCAAAAAACCTCTCTTCTCCAAGTTGACCGAAAAATTCTTGTCCTGCTCGATCAGCCAAGAATTCCCCCCTTTTGTTTTTGGCTAAAAATCATATTGGACCGCCCATTCTACCCATCCCTCTCCTTTAATTTCTAGTTACAAGGACCATTAAGCCCACTCAAACTTCCCAGACCTTTTCTACTAGTTTCCCAGCCCAGCTCACAATCCAGGCCCACCTCATTTCCTTTATCCATACCCTTTTCAGCCTTGCTAGAAGAAACAAAATTATCCTGCCCAAAAGATTCCAAATGGCCCATATCTAGCTCATTAGCATCCAATTTGTCCAACTGGCCCAACACCCCTCCTTCTACTGTGCTTTCTGTCTCACCAAGTCTGCTCCCCATTAAATCCACTGTGCAGGTCAGACTCCGTGTTGTGAATTCCAACGTCTTCTTCTCGGTTTCACAAACAGACCGACGGTCTATGACTGGGGCTACTACCTCCTCTGCATATTTCTGACCACCGCCTCCACGTTTGTTGCTTCTCCTACCATCAACCTCGACTCTCGTACGCTGGTGATAAGGATCATGAAATTCCACAAGATCCTCAACTACTCTAGAAGAGTTGGAACATTTGAAGTTAGCAAAATAAACATTAATTTTTGAATTTTATAATATTTTATGTAATTTTTCAATTTTGAACATATTTTTAATGTTTTAGGTTACAATTTGTTTAGGCTATAAAAAGCCATGAATTTAGTTGTAAAAGGAGACAGATTTTGATGAATGAAAATAAAAGTTCCCTACACTTTGCAAATTCTTGTGATAGAATGCATGAGAGTCATTCAATCTAACCTTGATCAAGTTTGATTGTGGAGTGACTCAATCTAGAACAAGATCTTCCATATCTTGCTTCTAGATCTTTGATCAAAGAGGTAATAAAAAATCTAGCATTTTCCTCTTGGTTGATCCAAATTCATAAGGAGGTATTAATCTCTTAGATCCAAAGGGTTCTTGCTTCATTGCTTTGGGTTGAGAATTAGGGTTGTTTTATCATTTGGTATCAGAGCCTAGGTTGCATCTTTGTGGTCTACTCTAGGTTTGATTCTATCTTCAAATTCCATCATTTTGTTCATCTTTCTAAAAACTCTTTCGATTCCTTTTTTTTCTTTCAATTTCATCCATTATCATTTTGTCGTTTGTTCTTATCTTGATTCTATCTTTTATCATTTTTGGATCTTGAAAAACTCAAAAAAAAAAAAAAAAATTTGATCTTGATTCTATTTTTTTATCATTTTTGGATCTTGAAAAAAATCAAAAAAAAAAATCTGATCTTGATTCCATCTTCATTCCAGTTATAACGCGTTGTTAACGTCCGTATTTGAATAATTGTTCTTCACTTGAAATTTAGATCTTTCTGTGATCTTTATATGTCCAGAAGGTCACTTGTTTAAACTAATAGAGAAAACGTTCATTCGTTCGATTTCTTTTCAGTGCGCGATTTATAACTGCTGCATTAATATTCTTCTTTCCTGTCTAAACACCTTGATAACGTTCATATTTGATTAATTGTCCTTCTTTTGATATTTAGATCTGTTTGTTATCTTTAATTGTCAAGAAGGTCACTTATTAAAAATCCTAACGTCATATGTTTCTTTGGTTGATTCCTAATCAGTGTGTAATTTATTCAAAATTCTAGAACAACAATTCTTTTTATTCTATTTCTGTTGTCGTTCTTGATTTTGTTACTTCATCATTTTCTTGTCTTGGTTGATTTGTAAGGCTCACTATTACAAGATTTGCTATATATTAGCCTACCTTTGATCATAATTTAGCCACTTTCCAAAAACCTACCTTTGTGTGTGATAAACCGTGTGTTTCGAGTGTAAAATTAGTGAGTTGCGTGTGTTTCAACAAGAGCATTCAAGAAAGTCCATGATTCGTCAAGCACAAAGACGCTTCGGGAACTATTTTCGTAATAATCCATTACGGAGAGCTTGTCGAGAAAATTTGGCTGAAGTTCAACAAATCTTAAATTACATGAGCGAATTATCTCAACAATTAAATTTGTGGGATGAAGCGAAAAGAAACATTGCCCAACCAATCCAAAAAGAGGAAGATTGTCTCATGCTTGAAGAAGATTTTTTATATGATGATGTTGTTATTGATGGTATTGAACCCAACAAAGAATGTGTGCAACTACGTGTTCATCTATGTTCATTAGAGACAAAGCAGAAGGAAAGTGAAAATGATAAAATATGTGAGACAAAAATGCTTGAAAGTGTTTGGAAAGTAAAGAGATAGAAGGTCCAATTATTAGATTATGTGAGGAGAACATTCTAGAGGTTAAAGAAAAAAGTGATTCAGTTATTAAATTTTGTGAGTAGAATATTCTAGAGATTAAAGAAAAAAATGATTCAATTATTAAATTATGCGAGGAGAATATTTTAGAGACCGAAGAAAAGGATGATTCTGTTATTCAAGTATGTAAGGCGAGCATTGATTTGTATTCAAAACAACACATGCAAGTACTTGTGAGTGAACAAACTTGCATTCTAACGGGTGCACTTAAACCAAGTGTACCTAATTTTTCTATGGAGTTCATGAAGGAAATTGACAAGTATATTGGAGATCAAACTTCAAAGTTTCCTTCAAATTTAGACCATAGCCAAGAACGCGAGAACACAGGCAAAAGGCATATGAAGAAATATCATTCATATTTCACTTTTACATGCAACTATGGGCGAGACACAAAAGTGAAGAACTTAAGGAGATCTAAAATTCATGATGCAAATGACTTCAAGTTTACCTTACAAGGATGTAAGGACCTGACCCTTTAGGGGTCCCATATAACCCTTACTCTAAGTGCATGATGTAAACAACCTTTAAAAACACTAAATGAAACCAAATAATGCACATTTCTTCAAATAGTTTTATTGATCAATACACATAATCAAACAGTTCGGAGTACTCCTTCAAAAGAATAAGAGAAAAAAAAAAGGAAAGAACATAGTTCATTTAAAAAGAGAAATCAATCAGTGGACACATTTTCCTCAGTATAATTCTCATGGAAAGAAATAACTAGACAGTATGCAAAATATATGAAACGACTCAACAAGCCCATGGTCTCCGCTGCACCAGATCAGCCATCCTGGTAAAGTCGGTTCATACCTGTGGTTTATCACAGAAGGAAGAAAAGGGGGGGGGGGGGTGAGTATTATAACTCACCAAGATATGTAAAACGAGTCAATTCACACTTAAGAGTGTTAAATAAATGTAAGGAAGGTTAAACAACAATCAGAGATCTCAAATACAACAATATCGGGGCAACCCGAAGGCTAAGCCATCTCGATTCCTCGTGGCTCACACACCGGGGCATCTCTGTAAAGATAAGCCTACCCGGTTCCGTTTCCTTGAATACAGCGGGGCAATCCATCTAGGGCTAAGCCAACCCGATTTCTCAGACATATACAGGTATCACACAGTATAGCTACAATATAAATGTGGATTCACAAGATATAATTTCACATTCGTACACGAACTTCCACTTCAACTATCAACATTCAATATAACTAACACATATGAATCAATCAAAATAAATCAGGACAAGTATAAACCCCTTACCTTGCTCGTTATCTACTCCAAGTACTCCTAAGTGCCCGAATTATGACTCATAGAAGTTTTCTCCGACAAAAATTGGGTAAAACAGGGTTAAATTATCAGAATTAGGCCCTAAAACTATAAAAAACGGTTTCAGAGCGTTAAAATTATCCAAAAACAAGTATTCGGAAATTTTTCGACGACCGGCGGCAGCGCGTGGCCGGAAAAAGCAACGGCGGCGGCGCATGGCGTTGAGGCTCACCGGCGCGTGAGCGAAACGCATGGGGACAAAATCTGGCACTACTGGGATGCGTGTCGCACGCTGATTGATTGAATACAGGTTCGGGAGACACTTAGGTTCAGGCGACCATCACTGGCTTCGGATTGGTTGGCACAGAAACTCACGTTGGTTGTCAGCGGCTCTGTCAGTGCACGTAACACGAAGTCTGACCCTGCTGAAATCGATGCAATATGTGGGCGGCGCAAGAAATCCCACACGATCTGTCGACGACTGCACGGAACACGAGGCTGACAACACGAAAACTCACGTTGATTGTCGACGACTGCACAAAGCACGAGACTGACGGCACTGAAAGCAATGGCGGCTGTCTGGCGACGTCGGAGATTGCACAAGGCACGAGGCTGTCGACGCTGACAACGATGACGGGTGTCTGGCAACTGTCGGAACTTCACGGGAAACGAGAAAATCTCACTGGGTGGCGCTGAATTTCAAAACACAAATCATAACCTAATGATTTTGCCTCCTTTGTCATTATATATAAGGACAAAGGTGGCTGAAATTACAAAAATGCCCCTAGGGCTAACAATGACCATTTTACCCCTAGTTTTCAAATTCCGATTTCACACACCTCGAATAAGACTTTAATTAAATGCTTTTAACTCTAAGCAAGAATCAAAACGACTTCCAAAATTCCCGATAAGCCCAAAAAGAAAAAAACTAACCTTAAAATAAGGGCAAAAAATCGGGCTGTCACAAAGGATATCCTTTGGTTTCGAGGACGAATCCTTTTGAAGAGGGGAAAGATGATAAGGATCATGGAATTCAACAAGATCCTCAACTACTCTAGAAGAGTTGGAACATTTGAAGTTAGCAAAATAAACATTAATTTTTGAATTTTAGAATATTTTATGTAATTTTTCAATTTTCAACATATTTTTAATGTTTTCGGTTAAATTTGTTTATGCTATAAAAACCCATGAATTTAGTTGTAAAAGGAGAGATTTTTTATGAATGAAATATAGTTCTCTTCAAGAGATCCTTTCCTTTGCAATTCTTGTGATAGAATGCATGAGAGTCATTCAATCTAACCTTGATCAAGTTTGATTGTGAAGTGACTCAATCTAGAACAAGATCTTCCATAGCTTGCTTATAAATCTTTGATCAAAGAGGTAATCAAAATTCTAGCCTTTTCCTTTTGGTTGTTCCAAATCCATAAGGAGGTGTTAATCTCTTAGATCCAAAGGGTTCTTGCTTCATTATAAGCTTGGATCTTTGGGCTGAGAATTAGGATTGCCTTATCAGCTGGCTCTGCTCTTCCTCCCCCATCGCCCCTCCACCCAGGCCGACGCTCTTCTCGAATTTTTCCTTCTCCTCTGCAACGCTCTTCTCGCTTCTCCTTCCCCACGACTCCCTATGCGATCGACTCTCTTCCCCCATCCACCTCTCGTCTTCTTGCCTCCCCATCTCGTCTCTCACCTCTTTGGTCCGATTCCTTCCCTTGAAAAGACTCGTTAAATTTCGGAACACAGCCAACAACTCGACTCCCTTTGTTGTTTGCCAGGGGCGCCATGGATTCCAAAACAGGCCAAGATGCCTTAATCCACTCTCCATACATCAGGTTCACATCTTCTTCACTCCTTTTCTCTTTGCAGAACCTTAGGATATGTTCTATTTTCCCACAACCATATCACATCTCTGGAAGTCTTTCATAAGAGAAAGACATCCATTGATCTTCTCTCATTGACCCAATCTTGATGAACATCCCCCTTTTAAAGGTTTCATTATATCAACCTTAACTTTGATCCTCAACACACTACCTCTACACTTCCCTCTATCATCTATATCAACTTCCATGAAAGCCCAATTTTATTTCCCAGCAGTCTAGTAATTCTCAGTAAAACAGAGGGGAAGATTTCTGATTTGATTCCAAAAAGGAGCATACCTGAACTCCAACTCCTCAATGGAAACATCTCCATATGATTCTTCAAAAATTACAGCCCCATGTCAAACAACCATGGTCCCCCTTCCACCACTCTGGATTTATCTTGTTCATTCTTAAAATTTCAATGGAAATATTTCGCCCCCAGGTATCTATCTCCACTTCCTTCTCCAGCTCCCAAGCCTTGGCCATTATCGATCTGAAGACATCCACATTGAGCGATCTATTAGTTAGCAGCTTGCAAAAGGCTGAGTTCCTTAATTTTCTCTTTGCCAGATCTAACTTATTGCCTCCCACCTCGAATCTACAGGCCCTTTCTTCCTCTGTTATTCTCATACTCCCCAACTAGTCCTGCAAAGCTTCTTCCATAACTCAGCTCAACCCTCTGCCACCTCCTTTCTACTTTTGAGAACAAGAAGGAGCAACACACCAAGCTCCTAACGAGTCTCCCGAACCGGAACCGACCAAAGTCGAACCACCACCCTGCTCAAACTTTTCGAGGAGAACTCAGAGAGAAAACCAGGAGAAAGTCGGAAAACAAAAAACCCATTGTTAAGACAGTTAAATGCGACGTTTCAATCTTGAATCGGAATACCAATTTAGAAAGTGTGAGCATCTATCTCAAAACCAATTGACAATTAGAGGAGTAGCCCACCTTGTGTTATATATTGTTGGAGGACTTCCCACCTTACCGATGATATTATGAGATCTTCAACAATATTAGAGGGCCCAACACTAGTGATATCATACTGCATACAATGTTGTATGATAGGCACTGATTCACTAAAGTTAGTATGACATGGGGTATTTTCCTCGCAACAAGAGATCAGGGAGGTGCCTAG
This sequence comes from Cyclanthera cordifolia, assembly GCA_037832605.1. Lineage (NCBI taxonomy): Eukaryota > Viridiplantae > Streptophyta > Magnoliopsida > Cucurbitales > Cucurbitaceae > Cyclanthera > Cyclanthera cordifolia. The sequence continues at coordinate 22,028 of JBBMEG010031598.1, forward strand.
TGTCACGGTCATGCTTGTCCAGTGCGTGTTGCACATGGCCGCATGGACCTTGACACCCCTTTTTCATCATGCTT
>JBBMEG010031639.1:0-22081 GCA_037832605.1 Cyclanthera cordifolia
GGCATCGGAGGCCCTGTGGCTCACACCACACCGGTGTGCCCTAAGCCTTTCTGTTTTGCAGGTCTTTCGTCCTCTATCAAATAAATTGTGATGTGGATAGACCGTTGACCATTTTTCGGCATCAACATTATTTGCTCCTTATTTTATAGGTATGGACAACAAATTTAATTACATTTTTTATTATTTAATATGTTAAAAAAACAAATAAATTAAGAGTATTTTTTAGATGTTTTAATAATCTATCTTTCCAGATTTTCAATTTTAACATTTATTTTAAAGACTAAATAAATTTAGATATCTCATGATTTATTTAGAGACTATTTCCCAACTATTATTATTATTATTTTGTAAGACAGACGGGTTAATGGTACAATGATTTTTGTTTTAAATACACTCTTAAATATTTTGAGAAAACTTTTCTTAATTATTGCAAGAGTAAGCAAAAATATAACTAAAAAATTAAAAAGAAAAACGACAAAATAGAATAGAAGAATTTACTTGGAAAAGCTCCAAAATCAAAAGTATAATCGAAAAATTAAAAGGAAAAACAACAAAATAGAACACGAGAATTTACGTGAAAAACTTTAAAACCGAAGAAAAATCACGAAATATGGAACTTCTACTATGTGAAAGCTTAAAGATACCTTGAATCTAAGGCCTCATGTTCCTTTTATAGTGCTTGGACTGTACACCACTTCCTTTACATTTCCAATTCCTTGGATCTTTCCAAATTCTTTTAACTTTTCGATTTCTAGAACCATTTCGAATCTTTTTAGCTTTCCGAGGTGAGAGTAATTCTTCTAATATTTTGCCAAAAAACTCAACAAAATTTACATTTCAAACACTAACTTCCAATATGCGTATATATTACATGCACTCTAAACACTAACTTTCATACATATGCAACAATACCTGCACCACAAATACTAGCTTTCAGTTCACCTTCCATAGTACCTACATCACAAACACTGACTATACCTCCAATCATACATGCAATACAAATACTGATTTATTTCATTTATATATGTTGTATTTTTAATCGAAATAGATAAATATGTTAATTACTCTTGTAGCATGTGCAGCAGAATCCACACTAAAAAAATCTGAAAAAAAACGAAACAATCAACAAAAACAATCACGAGATATAATGTATTGTTCACAGCCTAAATCCTTTCTTTTCAAATGCACGAAATAAAACTCAGTTAGAGAAGTTGAAAAGTGTTTTTCAACTTGGATTTTTCTCTCAAAATGCATGTTTATTTATAGGCATGTAAATTGAGTTACATGTTTCTTAAATTACAAATTTTATTTATTCACTAATAAATAAACAAATAACTTAAGAAAATTAATATGTAACTACATATTAAATAAATAAATTACATATTAAATAAATAACTTTATATCTCCCACTCTCACATAATGCACTATCATTATGAGTGTATAAAACAAAAATCTCATTATCATTACTCAAACAATGGAACACGTCATTTTCCATTTGCATCAAAATTTAGATAAGAAAATAGGCCGTGTGACCGTCACACTTTTATCTCGAAAGCGAGTCACTTTATAACGGTTAAGTATATAAAGTAACCTTAAATTTGTAGTAGAGTTAGTATGAAGTGCCCTAGAGTCATTTAGTCACATTGATCATCACATAAGATCTCTTTTGAGATATTACATTCACATATTTGTGTATTCACAACTATATCACAAAAATATAATTAGTCGATCAGTGAGTACACAGTAATGTGACAATTGAAATGATCTTCCCTTTTGAAAAAAACTACTCATTTCAAAAAAATTGTTTTCTAGGTAGGTCTCATTACATCGAATCATTCATTATCTTTGATAATCTTCCTAAGAAAGCTAACATTGTAATGAAACTTTAAAATTTTAACTAAAAGGTCATAAGGGTACTAATTTAGATTTCTCAATCTCAAGGATCACATAGAGTGAAAAAGTAGAGATCAAATAACTTGTGTTTCCTTATATGGCCACATTTAGCACTTGTGGTATGAAACACATGTTACACTATTCTACTCTTTAGCATCAAAATGTATGTCTCTTCTAATACTGTACAAATGATAGTATAGGTACACTTAATACCTTACTCTTGTCCATTACTCTACTTTCATATTCTATCAATAAATGACTAGCATTCATAGACAGTTTAAGATGAATAGTGAAATTTTCACTATCGATCATAACATGATCTCATCTTGATGACTTATGAATGCGATATCTTCTTTTAAGCATTTGTTCTCATTTGACTGTACCATCATAACAATAAAATTATTTAAAAGTATCTCAATTCTAAATGACACGTAAGTCATAGAAATGATTGCTTGTATGAGAAAGCCAATCTACTGTCCGACATTGATTGAATGGATTAAAAATTTATGTCTATGCATCAAAAAGTACACAACTTTATTTCATTACTCAAAATAAGCATAATACAATTTATAATGACTAAAAAGTCAAAACCTACACAATCCTAGAGATTTAATACGTCTATTCAAATCATCTCTATGAATAGGCTTAGTCAAGGGGTATGGAACCATGCTGCTCGTTGATATGTATTGCACATTCATTTCCTTTTGTGCATCAATGTCCCTTACAAAATTGTATTTTTTGTCTATGTGCTTTGTCTTGAACTGATACTTGAGATCCTTCGTGAAAGCTATAGCAGATTGGCTATCACAATTTACTAACACTGAGTTAAACATATTTTCTTCAAATTTCAAATGACTTAAGAACCTCTTTAGCCACACTTCTTCTTGTATTGCTGCTGAAAGTGCAACAAATTCACCTTTCATCGTCGATAATGCAATACATGTTTGTGTCTCATACTCCATGAAATTGCTCATTGACTCAATATGAATGCATATCAGATTTTCTTTCATCTAAATCTCTTCCTCAATCAGCATATGTGTAACCTTCTAAACTAAAATCATTTTCTTGATAGAAAAGTGAGTAATCCATAGTTTCTTTGAGATATGGAAGTATTCTCTTAACTGCTTTCCAATGTGATTGTCATGGATTTGCCTGAAATCTGCTTACCATTCCAACGGCAAAACGAATGTCTAGTCTTGTACACATCATAGCATACATGAGGTTTCCAACATTACTCGAATAAGGAACTTTTCTTATTTGTTCAATATCTATAGAAGTTTTTTGACACATTCTCTAGCTCAAGTTATCGCATTTCGCGATTGGAGTATCAATGGGCTTACAATCTTGCATCTTAAACATTTCAAGAATTTTCTTGATATATTGACCTCGTGACATTCACATATAGTGAAAGAATCACAAGTACATCTCTTTCAACCTTGACTGCGAGTATATAAGTGCTTCACCCATATCCTTCATTTGAAAACTAGAAAATAGCCGTTCTTTAATGGTTAATACATACTCCTTATCTTTTCCAATTAACAGTATGTCATTCACATATAGTGAAAGAATCATAAACTTATCTTTGTTTATTTTATTATACACACAGTGGTCCTCATCAATCACTATGGAAGATTGTTTTAGGTTATAAATTGACCTTATCAATTTACATACTTTATTTTCTTGCCTTCACTAACAAAATCAAAGGTTGTTGCATGTAAATTTCTTCTTCTAGTTCACCATTCAGAAAAGTTGATTTTACATCCAGTTGATGTAACTCCAAATCTAAACTAACGACGATTGCTAGGATGAGCCTTATATAGGTAAATCTTACAACAGGTGAAAATGTCTCGTCATTGTCTTTTCCTTTCTATTGTGTGAACCTTTGGCTACAAGGCGTGCTTTATATCTTTCAATTGAGTCGTAAGCCCTACGTTTAATTTTGAGAATCCACTTGTTACCAATAGATTTGCATCCTTTTGAGAGATCAACTAGCTCCCATACTTTATTACATTCCATTGACTTCATTTTTTTTCCATTGTTTACATCCAATTTTCTCTATTTGGATATTGAAGAGCTTCTTGGACATTATTCGACTCTTCATCATCCTCTAGCATAATCATGTATACTTCGTTATCAAAATGTTGTTTTGGTATTCTACTGAGACTACTACACCTTATTTGTGGTGTTTGTGAAATTTGTTTGTCAATCGATTCACGAGTTATTTATGATTCTTGTAAATCGCACGCAGTGTTACAATCTCTCCCACTTGGATGAGATACTTTAGGTAGATCTATGAGATTTCCCATGATTGATTTGATAAAAGACAAATCGTTTTGATAATTATTTTCAAATAGAAACATCTTAATATTAATCTCACCTCTCTTTGAAAAATTATTTTCCAAAATTGTTACATCTCGTAATTCGAATTCAACTGTACTCTCACTTTCTTGTTCATTAATGAACACATATCCTTTTGAGTGTTTAGAGTATCTTATAAATATGCTCCTTTTACCTCTTGGACCTAGTTTTCCATGCTGATGCGAAAACTCATGTATATAAGCAGCACATCTCTATGGTCTCAAACCACTAAAGTCGGGCTTTCTGCCGTTCATAATTCATTGGGTGTGGAAGTGACAGACTTTGAAGGCACTAGATTTAGTATATAAGCACTAGTCAGTAGGGCATCATTCCAAAAGGCGATTAGCAAGTTTGCTTGTGCCATCATTGACCTAACCATTTCTAGAAGAGTTCTATTTTTTCTTTCTGCTACCCCATTTTGTTGTGGTGTTCTTCGGGTAGTTAACTGCCTTAATATACATTTTTCTTCCCATAACTATTAAAATTGATTAGATAGATACTCACGTTCTCGGTATGTTCTCAAGGCCTTGACCTGCTTATCTAATTGATTTTCCACCATAAGTATGTATTTTCTAAAACAATCCAATGCTTCAAACTTGTGGGAAATCAGATAAACCTGACCATAATGTGTAAAATCATCTATGAATGTGATAAAATATTCAATTCCACGTCTGGCCTTCACATTCAAAGGTCCACAAATATCAGGGTGAATTAATTGCAATGGAGTGTGAGCCCTAGTCCCTTTTCCAAATGGGTTTCTTATCATTTTTCTCGCCAAACATTTTTCACATATAAGTAAGTCAACAATATTAGTTTGTCCTAACAAACACTCTTTAGCTAATTTAGCCCTTTTATGTTGACCTATATGACTTAATCAAATGGGTCACGTAGTCACTGATGATATTATAAAGGAAAAACTAGTAGATTTATGAGATGCCATATTAGTAACATCCATTCTCATAAAACCATTTAACATATATCTAGAACCATAGAATATGTTGTTCATTGAGTTAATGAACTACCAAACATGTTAAAAGTATAACTAAGGTTTAAAAGGACAGAAATAGAAAACAAATTTCTTATGGAAATTATAGCACTTGATGTTGACTTTGTTTGTTTTAGGACGATCATTAGGACGCTTTCCTTTATTATTGTCGCTTTTATTTTGCCTATTTTTCTTATGTTTACTAGCATCATTCTTATTAAAATCTCTCTGATATTTACGTTTGTAACCTTTGTTCCCACGAGAATTAGGTCCAACCATATATACGTCAACATTGTCAGGCTTAGTTGCCTTCATACGATCCCCTTCTAATTCAAGATGGTGTGCAACATCAGCAAGAGTTTTAATTCCCTCATTGTGGGTAATGTGCACCTTCATATACTCCTAACTATGGGGAAGAGATCTAACAGCAGCTTGAACTTGTTCATCGGTAAGGGCATGACCAACGTCTTTTAGCACTAACCATGTTAGACATTTCTCTCATGTGATGTCTCATTATGATTAGGCAATTTCTTATAAGTGTCAAACTTAATAATAAGTTGCCTAACTTATGGTGACAGAAGTTTGACCAAATTTCAACTTCAATGCATTCCACATGTCCTTTGCAAGGTTATAGGAACGAAACTAATGCATGACATCGTTGTCCATTCTGCTGAACAAAGTAATGCGAGCTAGTGAGTTTTTCCTTTTCCAAGCATCCTAAGCCTCGCGGTCCTTTTTATGTTGATCCGACGTTTTTTCCTTAGGCTCACTCAATACATGGTTAATTACTTCAAGAGCCTCTTACTCTTCCAAAACATATTGTATTTTCATTGACCATATATCATAATTATCCCCGGTTTAGCTTTTCCCCTTTGTTGAGTAGTCTACAATAGTTTTTTTAACACACTAGATCAATCCATATGAACAACACACAACCTTCATTATTTTACAAATAAATTCGTTCATAATTATTTTGCATAACATCGATTCGATTATCACAAAGTTTTAAAATCATCGTCAATGTATGCAAAACTTTTATTCACAAGTTTATCACATTGTAAAGTAGCTAAGAAAATAATAAATTATTATTATTATTATTATTTTCAATGAAAAATGAGACATACTCATATTCCAATACCCACATTTAAAATTATCACAAATTAAAATGAGCACATATTTCAATAAACGTTTGTTATGATAATATCTAGAACTCATTTAAAGAATGTAGAATGTTTCATTCACTAATGGGACATTCTTGAGTATATACCCCAAAATCAAGTCATAGTTCATTTCTAAAAAATAAAGTCACACAATTTTCATATGAAAATTTTCTACCTTAAATTATTTGAATCTCCTTTTTTTTTTTCTTTTTTTTTTTTGTGCCTTTGTCATACACAATATATTTATGTAACAAATACAAAAATGAAAGAATAACTATGACAAAAACAAAATAATTAAGCTAAAGAATGACATGAAATTGCACTATATACAATCAAGAAACAATTTGTCAACCAGAGGAGTATAATCTTGATTGTTTTTGTAAGTGATTCATAAATTTGATAACACGTTCAACATTTTCAAATGTTCATAACTTTGTCTATTCTAAACAAAATTAGACTTATAATATATCAATAGGAAGCTTTTGATATTTACTATAAGTTCAACCAAGTATCACATAAACTTTCAGTATTTCATTTTTTTAATTTTGTATTTTGAAACATAAACTTGTATTTATTTATTTTGAAGTAGTGTGTAAATTTTAACCCATTTTTATAAATCAAAACATGCATTTAAAAGTTTTTTTTTTTTTTTTTTAGAGATAGACACTAAAGTAATGAAAGTAATAGTTTGAATTAGTAATTGCATTTATATTGAGGTGTTTGTTTGCGATATTAACGAGCTATGAAAAATGAATTTTTACAAATTCTCTTCAAAGAATAATGTTGAAGCTAGCTATTGTAATCACTCAAAATAATGACACAATACTGAACATTCAAAACATCACTTTTTTCTAATCACTCATTTCTAACTATGAAAATAATTATTCCTTTCTAATCATTCACGTTAGGAATAATAAATATCTATATATATTCTCTATATAGGTAATATCTATAGATATTCTCTAGATAAGTTAGATATGATATTTGAATATTAATAGATATTTAGGATATTACTTGGATATTATCTTTGTTTGTTGGGAAATCTTTCAAGATTTGATATTGTATGTACTATATATATTTGTGAAAAGTTAATGAATAACTATAAAGCTTTGTCTTTCTCACATTTTATCATGGTATCAGAACCACCCTAAATTAGAGTTTAAAAAAAAAAAAAATCATTTCATCTTCTTGAAAATAGTAAATTTGGTTATTATAAATCCGACAATGTATTTAACAATTCGTAAAATCCATGCAATTCGTATGATGCATGTTTAGCATCTTATTTTGTGATATATTATAGTTTGCGACGTGATGAAAGACAATTTGACGAATTCGTGAAATCTATGCGATTCATGTTGTGCAATAAAGCATCGTATATGTGGATATCACATATATTTGGCGGCAATTTGATGATTCATGAAATCCGCACGATTTGTGAGGTGCAATAAAGCATCATATTTGCTATTATTCAGTTCAACCTTAGATAATAGCATCTGTATGTGCGGCTTGCAATGAATTTGGTTTTAAGTGGGTATTTATATGCTCCAACATGAGGGGAGTGTTAAAAATAAAAATATCTAAAGATATTCTTTAGATATGTTAATTTGATACTTGAATATTAGTAGATATTTAGGATAGTACTTAAATATTATCTATGTTTGTTAGGAAATCTTTCAAGATTTGATATTCTACGTACTATATGTATTTGTGAAAAGTCAGTGGCAAATCAAAAGATTTTATTCCTTCCCCACAATTTATCAATTCATTTTCAACCCCTCATTTATAATTACTCATTTCTAACCAGGCATCTCTTATCTCTCAAAATTATCACTCAGTTTATACCTAATCCAAAAGAGCTATCGTCTAAGTTCACCTTACAAAAGCTTATCATTCAAACGAAATATTAAACTTCAAACTCTTCTACAAATAACCTCATTCAAATAAAGTATTACTAAAACTCAAATTTCTAATGATTCAAAATAACCTCTTATTTATACAACTCAAAATAATCACTCTATGATCTATTTAATGTTAAATTTTACAATCGTTACTTCTAAATACTCAAAATAAATCTTTATTATAAATAATAATTATAAATACTCAAAATAATTTTTCATTTTAAATACAAATTCTAAATGTTCTTAAAATCCCGATCCAAAGCATCCGCTCATGGTCTGAAAAAAAAATTCTGAAATTAATTATATATAAAAAATAATGAATATATACGACAGAAAATACATTGGTTCAGTAGAAACAACTTTTATGAGGAAAGTAGGGGTCTTGCGGTTCTCTCTACAGAACCTCAAGAGAGTGGGGCTCCTTTGACTAGGAGGGTGTGTGGGATTTGTGGGGGGTTGGTTTTCAGAGGAGTTTTGGGAGGTTTTTTCGGTGGCTCTCGATGGACTCAACGGACTTCGCAGAGCTTATGAAGAAATTAGTGCTGGCCGTAGAAGAAGAAGAGGTGGTGTTTGAGTTACAGGACGAAGAAATTAGAGATTTTGATGGGAGGATGGAGGGTGACCTAGCCTGTAAGATTCTTTCAGTTAAATCAACAAGCTCGGAAGCTTTTAGGAAGGTCATGCCCAAGATATGGAACGCAGAGAACAAGGTTAGTATCGAAGTCTTAGGGGTAAATTTGTTTCGCTGTTCGTTTTCGTGCAGAATCACGAAGGAAAGAGTAGTGGAAAGAGGCCCTTGGCTTTTCGATAACTCCTTGCTGATTATGGAGCAAATGTCGGGAGGTAAGAGGATTTCGGAGATGGACTTCAGCAAAGCATATTTCTGGATTAGGATCCATGATGTTCCGCCAGCTTGTCACACCGAGAGAGGAGCTCGGAATATGGGTAATCTCGTGGGGGATTTCGTGAAATGGGATGGCGAAGGGGATGAAAGGAACAGAGGTAAGTTTTTACGAATTAAAGTCTCTATCAATGTGTTCTAAAACCTTTAAGGAGAGCGCTGAAAGTTAGAAGCGGGGCAATGGCGGATGAAAAATGGGCTCGCATCTCTTACGAGAAGCTGCCGGAGTTCTGCAACTGTTGTGGAAGGCTGGGTCACGGCCCTCTAAGCTGTTCGTTTGTTGTTGTGGATGAAGGGAAGGAGTGGCCTTTTAGCGATGATTTAAGAGAATCTAGCCCGGTGAAAATCCAAGGGACGGGGTTTTCGTCAGCAGGGGGGGTAAAGAGAGAGGAGGAGGCAGAGGCTTTAACGGTTTGGGCAGAGGAGGTCGGAAAGTTTCGACGCCAGACCAAGGAAAAATTGGTAAAGGAAACTTTGAGAAGGACGTTGAAACGGAATTTTTGGACCGAAACCAACTCAGACGGGCGGAGTTACAGACTCCGAGCGATATGAAGGTTGTGGGGAAGATGATTCCGAGCAGGCCAGGGGAGATTGGGGGAGTGGTCGACGGGTTTGGGGAGGTTCGGCGCGTGTCCGACGACTTGGGAGGGATTGCAACGGTCTCTGACACGGGGAAGGACGTTTTCTGTCGAATTTCGGCAGAGAAGGAGGCGTGTTACAGCGGGGTGGCAGGGGAGTTATGTCTGGCAGGTGATAAGGAAGATGAAGGGGACATTCAAGGAATCACGTGGGAAAAACATGAGGGGGCTGTTGTTGGTGGGCCATGTTTTAAAAAGGAGAAAATCGGGCTGGAAAAAATGGGCCCATCCTGTGAAGCTGAAGTTTTAAATTTGGGGGAAGCAGTGGGCTGGGCTGGCCAATTATCAGGCCAACAATCGTTGAAAGTTGAAAGGCCTTTTTCAAGGCATTCAGAAGGTGAGGTGGTGGGTGATGTGGAGGAGGCTTTTACTCATTATGCTGGGCGTGAATTTGGGGACTCTAAGGTGTCTAACGGGCCAAGTCAGCAGAATAGGGGTCTCCTAAACCAGAAAGGAAAAGCTTTGGGGAAATCAGTGTTGGCAACTCAAAAGTTGAAAGAACCTATGGTAGGGGTGGTATGGCATGGCCTGGTTCAACCTAAGGAAATCGGTAAAAAACTGTTGGGTGATGCCATGAAAAGCAGCATTGTAGGGGGTCGGGATCTCGGGTACGATCATGAGAAGTCTGTGAATATCAAAACTGCCATGAGTTGGAAAAGAAGAGCAAGAATCAGAGCTAGTCAGGGAAGAGGTTTGGAGAATGAAACTGCGTGCGAGAATTTTTGTGGGTCAAAGCATATTCGGGAAGGGGGGGAAAATGAGACCAGTGGAAAGAAGGGAAAAGTTGAATGCGTTGAGATAATCAGAGCCGGATGCAATGAAAACCTTATGTTGGAATGCTCGGGGGTTGGGAAACCCCCGGGCCAGGAGGGCGCTTCGATTTGAAGTGCTTAAAGTTTGTCCTCAAATTATTTTTGTTTGTGAATCTAAATGTGATGGGTGGTCGTTGGATAGGATTAAAGCGTTGGTTGATTGCGATTGTTGCTGGTGTGTACCGAGTATTGGGGCCAGTGGTGGCTTGATACTCCTGTGGAACTCTTCTCTTAATCTAGAGATTAGTTCTTCTTCTCAGGGGCATATTGATGCTGTGATTAGGGAGGATGGTGTGAGATGGAGGTTTACTGGTTTCTACGGGAGTCCGGTGTCTTCTAAAAAGAAAGATTCCTGGAATCTGATTAGAAGATTGGGCGAGGATCAGGAAACCCCCTGGATTATTGGTGGGGACTTCAATGAGATTATCGACAGTAAAGAGCAAAGCTTCGGAAGCAGTCGGGGTGAAGCTGGTATGAAAGCCTTTCGTGAAGTTATTAATGAGTGCTCTCTCATTGATTTGGGTTTCTCGGGCCCGGAGTTTACTTGGATTAAGAACAAGAGGGATGTCAACGCAACAAGATGTCGTCTGGACAGGTATTTTGCTAACCCTCCTTTTATTAGTTTAACTGGTAAAATTTATGTTATCCATAGTAATTTCCATTATTCTGATCATAGACCGATTATTGCCGACTTTAATTGGTTCAGTAGTGTGAGCAGGGAGCCTAAGGGGAGGGGTAACACGCTTAGGTTCGAGGATAGTTGGGTCTTACATGATGAGTGTAGAGAGATCGTGTCTGATAGCTGGAAGGGGTCTTCGAAGAGGCTGTTGAACGTAGATAATTTTCTTTTTGCGATTAAAAACTGCTTAACAAATTTGAGTAGGTGGAATAGGTATAGGCTTAGGGGGTCTATTAAAACAGCGATCAGGGAGAAAGAGAAGGAGCTGGACCAGCTCGTTAGAGTTAGCAAAAATGTTAGATCCGACTTAATTATTGAAACTGAGTGCAACCTTGAAAAGATTCTTGAGGAGGAAGAAATCTTTTGGAAGCAAAGATCGAGAGAGAACTGGTTGAAGTGGGGGGATAGAAATACTAGGTGGTTTCATTTGAAAGCGACGCAACGGAAAAAGAGAAACTTTATTGATAAAATTAGGAGTGAGGAGGGTGTTTGGATCGAGAAGGATGAGAGGATTGCTGATATAGCTATAAATTACTTCAATAATCTCTTTCATTCTAACTTGGGGAATGAGGAAGCTAGGAAGCTGGTGCTGTTAGGGGTTGATAAGAAAATTACGGACATGGATGCGATCTGGCTGGACAAACCGTTCTCTAGAGCTGAGGTGGCTGATGCTTTGAGAGGGTTGAACCCCTCTAAAGCTCCTGGTCCTGATGGTACTAACGCTCGCTTTTTTCAAAAGTATTGGGATATTTTGGGTAGAGATGTGGAGGACCTTTGTTTAGGTGTGCTTAATGAGGAGGCTGGAGTGGGAAATTTAAATAAAACGATTATTGCCCTTATTCCAAAGGTTCAGCATCCTGGCCAGATTAAGGACTTCAGGCCTATTAGCCTATGTAACACGATTTACAAAATTATCGCCAAGACGATGGCAAACAGGCTTAAAGGTATTCTGCATAAGGTAATATCTCCTAATCAAGCTGCTTTCGTGCCAGGAAGGCTTATTACTGATAACGTGATTATTGGCTTTGAGTGTATCCATTCTATTCTTAAAAGGAAAAATAATAAAAATGGGTGGGCGGCGCTTAAGCTCGATATGAGCAAAGCTTATGTTAGGGTCGAGTGGAGGTTCCTTTTCGATATGATGAGAAAGTTAGGGTTTAGCGAGAAGTGGGTCAAGAGAGTGGAGACTTGTGTTTCTTCTGTCAGGTACTCAGTGAAGATCAATGGCAATCTGTTCGGGGATATCGTTCCGCAAAGAGGATTGAGACAAGGAGACCCGCTGTCCCCGTACCTGTTCTTAATCTGCGCTGAAGGATTATCGGCTATTTTAAACAGGGAAGAATCCTTAAACTCTTTCAAAAGTCTCAAAATTAATCATTTTTGTCCTCCGATCTCTCATTTATTCTTTGCTGATGACAGTTTGGTTTTTTTCAGGGCAGATGAAGCAGGGTGTGCTAAAATCAAAGACATTCTTAAGTGTTACGAAAAGGCTTCTGGCCAGGAGATTAACTTTGATAAGTCGGGAATTCTGTTTAGTGGCTGTGTTGGTAGAGCTAGGATGGATTCTCTGAGTAAAGTGTTGGGAGTGAGGATCAATGATAACTTGGGTGTTCACTTGGGTATGCCGTCCCAAAATCAGAAGAACAAAAAAAGTCTTTTCTCGTCGATTAGGGGGCGGTTAGAGAATTGTTTACAGGCTTGGAAAGGTAAGATGTTGTCTAGAGGGGGGAAGGAAGTTATGATCAAAGCTGTTGGGCAGGCTATCCCTATTTACACGATGAGCTGTTTCAAGTTGCCTAAGTCTTTTAATGATAGTCTGGAGCAGCTGTGCGCAAATTTTTGGTGGGGCGAGGATGGGGATCGTAATAGAGTTCACTGGGTGGCTTGGAAAAAGCTTTGCAAAAGAAAGAATGCGGGAGGGCTGGGCTTTAGGAATCTCAATTTATTTAATCAGGCCATGCTGGCCAAACATAGCTGGCGTATCTTGAGGAATCCTAATAGCTTGTTGAGTAAGGTGTTGGCTGGAAAGTACTTCAAAAATGGTAGTTTCTTGAAGGCGGAGCTGGGGAGTAACCCCTCCTACGCCTGACGCAGTATTTTATGGGGTAGAGAGTTATTTGAGCAAGGGTGCAGATGGAAAGTTGGGGATGGCGTTTTGATTGTGATCGACCGCGATCCTTGGATTGCTAGAAAGGGAAATCCTTTTCCGACTTTTACTGCCCGTGGTTGGGAGGATAGGAAAGTTGCTGAGTTTATTGATGAGGGAGGGAGGTGGAGGGAGGAGAGGGTTAGAAGCTGTCTGTGCCAGGAGGATGCCGAGTTGGTGTTGAGGACCCCCCTTTGTGAAGCGGGTGGGAAGGATGAAATTGTGTGGAATCACTGTTCAAAAGGGTGTTTTTCGGTGAAAAGTGCCTACCAGCTGGCTTTAGAGGTGGCTGACAGGGGCAGTTCTTCATCTTCGGGGGGTGAGGCTACGGCAAGGGTGTGGGACAGTTTTTGGAATGTTCGCTGCTTACCGAAAATTAAAATTGGGGCGTGGAGTGTTATCTCGAATGCCATTCCGTCTAGAAGCAATATTTTTAGCCGTGGGGTTGATCTTGAGACAAGTTGCCTTCTGTGTTCCAAGCCGAATGAAACTAATATGCATATTATTAAGGACTGTAAAATGGCTAGGAAACTTTGGAAGGATGTGTTTCCTTGGTTCGGGGATTTCAAAAGTTTTTTTAAAAATATCTCTTATGGGATTGATTTTTGGGATGGTCTTTGCCTTAAAATTGGCAAGAATGACAGATACAAAGCTCTGGTCATTATCTGGAGTCTATGGAATTTCAGGAATGACTCTTTACATAACAATGGGGTGGGGGAATTCCATAGTCTTCAGGCCTGTGTGGATAAATGGATTGATGCGTGTAATGTCTGTTTTGCAGGTTGTCCCGGGGCGAGTAAGCATGATGGAGTTAGGAGAAAAGAAGTCTGGGAAGCCCCTCCTCGAGGGTGTTGGAAACTTAATGCTGATGCTGCTGTGTGTCCCAGATCGGGGGATGGTAAAATTGGCTGGATCGTGCGTAATTCCAAAGGGGTGCCGATTTTAGTTGGGGCCAAAGCTGGATTCAGGAATTGTACGGTCAAGGTGCTCGAGGGAACTGCAATCAAAGAGGGGCTGAAAAGTTTGGTGAAAGCTTGCTCGTGAATTCCTCCGTTGTTGGTGGAGTCTGATGCCAGAGAAGTGGTCAAGGATTTGGTGGGAGTTGCTTGTGATGTTTCTGAATTTAACAATATTGTCATTGATATTAGAAACTTATCCAATGTAATTGGGAATGTGTCCTTTTTCTTTTGTAATAGGGACTGTAATAGGGTGGCCGATTTGGTCGCCAAAAATGCTTGTGAACCTTCTGTCCTGTGGAACTTTTCCTCTCTTGGAATGGAGGAAAGATCCTTCTTTTGGAGGGGGTTCTCCCCCCTTGGCGGCCTCCGGTGTTGAGGAGGATTGTATCCGTGGTTGTGATTCTTTTTAATGATAAGTTGGTTCTTTCTTCAAAAAAAAAACTTTTATGAGGAAAGTAAAATAAAAAGAAAAAGATTTACTTCTCAGAATAAACCACCGATAACACAGCAAAAAAAAAATAATAATAATAAAATGAGAAAAACGGTGGCGTACGGCCAAAAGAACTCCGGTAAAAAAATATAAAAACATTCCAGTGAGCCGTAAACCACAAGCCACAGCAATGCTGGAAGATATAGACACGTGGACGGCAAAGATGCATTTCCATCCTTGACATAAAAAACTTTTTTGCAAGAAACGATACCTTGTGTTGCGCTGTACGCTCTCGTCTCGTTTATTACCATTTTCAAAAGCAACAAAGTAGAACAGAGTTCATTGATTTATCAACTTCCGGCAGTAAGAAAAAAAAAAAAAATGGTGAAGGATCGGAAGATCGGAGTAGCTCTGGACTTCTCCGGCAGCAGCAAGAACGCTCTGAAATGGGCCATCGATAACTTGGCCGACAAAGGCGACACTCTCTACATCATCTATGTTAATCCCAATTCGCTCCACGAATCCACCCCTCAGCTCTGGGCTCAATCCGGCTCTCGTCAGTAATCAATCCATCGATTCATTCCTTGTTTTTTTTTTCTCTTTAATTTCTCTTAGATCTGTGCTTGATTCTTTTGCAGCTCTGATTCCTTTGTCTGAGTTTCGTGAGCCTGAAGTTTTGAAGAAATACGATGTCAAAATCGACATCGAAGCCCTCGATATTCTCGATACTGGTTGCAGACAGAAAGAGGTACTCTCTACTCAATTTCCAGATCTAGTTACTACTTACGTGGAAACTGCTGATTCATTTTGCACTAATTTATCACCTTAACCTCGCTTTTGGATTCAGGTTTAATATTGGTTCTAGACTGATGTAAACTGTTCAAACTAAAACTTTTGATGTATTCTATATTTCAAACAAGGTATTAGATAGCATGAAGTTCTACTTCTAAATCAGTTGAATCAGTCATGTGTTGAAGACTTGTCACCTTACTATTGTGAAATAAATGCTGTAAGATGAGTATTTTGAATATGTCGCTTCAAGATTATGTTATATTGGAAGGACGATCTTGGATTTAGGTCCGAATTTTGGGATCGAATAACCATTTCGCCTCATTGGATTGGATTCGAATTTTTGAATCAAATAATTTTTTCATTTGCCTACTTAGGTTGGGTCAGTATAACCTGCTTGGGTCGTATCGGATCTTAATTTTGAGATTAAATACCTGCTTATGTTATCTTCTTGGGTCGAATTTTATAGTACATTAAATCTAAGATGTGTTGTTTCATCTAATAAATAATGAAAACGAAATTGATTTAAGATCAGTCTACCCAGAAGTAGCACTATCTTGATGAGAGAGTGAGTTGATGATTCAGGATTCTGTATTGAAAAGATAGAGGAACCGCTTGTATTTACAAGATAGTCGACTATTCTTCGAACTATCAGAATATGTTGGGTTATGACGGAAAGAGAAGTGAACGGAATAAGGGATAAAAGAAGAAACGTAAGAGTAAACTAATGATTTACGAGATGAGAATCCGGCGAGTCAAACGATGAAAAGGAATCTCTTACCTTTCCATCCTTTTCCATCACCCTAAACATATCCTCAATTGATTTCGAGAGGGTTATTTATACTGTTTAACTAGTTTTTGAAAGACTATTATTATAATGGTTTAACTAGTGGTGCGATTTTAGATCACGGTTGTGTCGAAGCTGTACTGGGGAGATGCGAGGGAGAAAATAATCGATGCAATCGAAGATCTGAAGCTTGATTCTCTTGTTATGGGAAGCAGAGGGTTGAGTACAATCCGAAGGTTTGTTTTATTCTTTTCGATAACCACTCGGATTTTGTAAATGATGATGAACAATTTCTTAAATTTTATTTTGTTTTCTGGGAAAATAGGATTCTGCTTGGGAGCGTTAGCAATTACGTAATTACTCATGCTCCTTGCCCTGTGACTGTCGTCAAGGATTCTAACTTTCAGCATCATTAAGGCGTGTAAATTGGAGATCTCAGGTTCTTTAATTTGAGTGATGTTGTTATTTAAGTATGTGCTTTAAATTTCTGAAGTGTTCTGGAAAATGCTGTTTGTGTTCTTGAGGAACCTTGATTTCACTGTTTTGTGGATAATAATATATTTTCTAAGTTTTAATATTTCATCTTCATTTTTAGAGTTGAATCCATTATGTTGATTAGTTGTTCTTAATTATTGATTAATTCGGCAGATTTAATGGAAATCACAACATTGTAAAATTAGTTTATCTAATTTGGATAATGGGTCAGTATTATATTTGATATCTGTTCCCATGTGCTATGTTCTTTTTTCATTTGTTTCTTTTCGGAAAATAAAATATTATATAGAAACGGAACTGTTGATATATATTTAAGTAATTAAAAATTATCAAATTTGCTCCAGCACTAAGCCGCCTTTTTTTTTTCAATAAATACTAATAAGCCGCCTATTTGTTAATAGAATAAATTATAAATTTATTCCGAAAGGTATAATTTAGTCCTTCTAATTTCAAAATCTAGACTTTAGTATTTACTGTTTGAAAAATCTATAATTTAGTTTTTATAATTTAAAAATTAAAATTAGTTCATAAAATTTAAAATTAGTCTGTTATCCGTAATTGTTAGTGAATAAAAACAAGTAGAAGTTAGTTATTTTTGTGTTTAATTCAAAATGGTTGGTGTAGAAGTTAGTTATTTTTGTGTTTAATTCATAATTGTTAGTGAATAAAACACGTAGAAGTTAATTTTTATGTTTAATGATGAGAGTGTGAGATAGTAATTAATTGGAAAAAAAACATAAATCATTAATCTCATTTACATACTTAATTCGCCTTTGATTTACGAATAACATGGACTATTTTTTTAGATTTTATCAAATCATGGGGACTAAATTCAATTTCTTCAAACCATTGGGACTAAATTATATATTTTTTCCAAACTATGGAGACTAAATTCTATATTTCTCCAAATCATATGGACTAAAATTTAGATTTTCAAAGTTTAAGAGCTAAACTCTAACTATCATGAAATCATAGAGACTAAATTTATAATTTACCCTTGTTATTATATATGGTCTCTTCTCTTGCAATCTTGAAAAACCTTCCAATTTCTCTCCTTTTGGAATTTTATTTCATTTACGAGGGAGAACGTTTAGATTATTATGTCGATCTAAATAAGACTATTTAGGTTAAAATATAATTTTGGTCATTAGACTTTAAAATTTATTTCATTTTGGTTCTTAATCTTTCATCAAAAGTTTAATTTTAGTCTATGGATTTTAAGTTTGTTCTATTTTGGTCTCTTGATTTTTAAATGTTTAATTTTAGTCTCTCGATTTTCAAAAAAAAAAAAATTATTTCAGTCCCTAAAAAAAAAAAAAATTGGTCCTGATAATAAATTTGAAGTTGATATTTTTAAAAATTAGTTTAACAATGTTAATAATTTTATATAAATAAAGAAAATATGTGAACATAGGTAAATTTTATATAAAACTTAACAAAAAATTTCGACGAATGAACAAATTTAATTTATTTTGAAAGTCTAGAGACTAAAATTGAACATTTGATTGTTCATGGATCAAAATGAAACAAACTTGAAAGTCTAGAGACCAAAACAGAACAAACTTAAAAATCCAGAGATTAAAATTGAAGTTTTGAAAGTTTATGAATCAAAATAGAATAAATCTCAAAGTCTAAGGACTAAAAAGGTATTTTAACCAGCAGTTTATTATTGGTAAGTAATATATATTAGTAAACTTTCATTCATCAATTAATTGAACAAATACAATCAAGCAAAGACAACAAGAAAAGAGGTCTAACACACAGAGATTTTCGAGATCGAGAATGTAAAGGATCAAAACAAAGTCAAGACTGATAAAGACTTACTTCAACTTTAAACTACTATCGTGCTTATTTGGTCTTGACATCTTGTTTGTTAATAACTGATTGATAGTAATGCTTTCAGCTGCGACTATAGTATACTTACCTTCCTTGAACTTAGGCTATCTTAAGACCAATCTGTAATACTCGTTTAAGAAAGAAGGAAAAGTGTTTTTTGCGTGTAGACTAGTTTTAAGTTTAGAATGAGGTGTGATATTCATTCTATTTCTTTACAAACCACAGTAATAAAGTCAGACATTTTATTGAACTTGTTTGTTCACCTCTACTTCTCTAGAAAAAAAGTGATCCAAAAATAGATTTAACCTAAAGTTTCAAACTTCCGCATTGATTGTTTGTTTCATCGATCTACAAAACCCAATGACAAAGTGCAAGGTGTTAGACATTCTATAAAATATGTATAAATATGATTATAATAAATAACCTAGAGCAAAAGAGAAAATTAATAAATGAACGTACCTCCAGTCATTGTTTTGGTAAGAGATGAAAGTCAATAATTACCTTCAACAACAACATGAACAAACGACGAACACCATCCTACATATATACATACACCTACATACATACATACATATATATATATACACACATATGTATATACCTACGTGTATATGATATATACATATGTATATATTGAATATTAACCAAGTCTTATTTTATTTTCAAAAAAGAAAAATTGTCTTATTTTAGACAACAAAATAACATTATAGACAAAAAAAAAAAAAAAAAAAAAGAAGATTTTTACTTGCTTGTTATTATAACATTATTGAATAAATTTCAATTTCAATTTTATATTAAGAACTACGCTTTATTTTAATTTAGAGACTAAAATAGAATATTTGAAGAATTAAAATGAAATTAACGTAAAAGTATTGAAAGTTTTTTTTTTTTTTTTTTCTATTTAAGTAAAAAAGTGTTGAAAGTCTAAAACTAAAATAAGATAAAATAAAATTGATATCTAGAGACTAAAATGATGTTTTTGTTATCAATAAATATCACCGCACTCATTCATGGGTCAAATTCTCTATCTTTAAAGTAGTCAAACACACCAAAAACTCAATAGAGTTAATACACTTTCTCTCTATATCATTTCTCTCTAGTTCATCTATTTCTTACCTCTATTCTTAAATACTTTCCTAATACGTTATCAACACGATCTTCTACCATTTGAGCAAAAGTTTTACAATAACAAATTTTACAAAACTAGATTTTATCGCTCTTGATATCAATGGAAATAATTATTTATTATGAGTGTCATTCTTAGTATTCTAAACTATTCCCCTAAATTTCGTTTCTGACTTACACATCGGAGGCCCTCTGGCTCACACTACACCGGTGTGTCCTAATTTTTTTTTTTTTTTTTTTTGCAGGCCCTTTCGTCCTCAGTTAAACAAATTTACTGTGGATATCCGTCGTTGACTATGTTTCGGCATCATCAATTCCCATTTTCTTTGGTTAAAATTGAATCATACTATTCGGTAGAGGTTGAAACCCAATCAAGCTGGGTCTATTGTCTTTTTCTTTGGTTATATCGAATCATATCATTCAGTAGAGGTTGAAGCTCAGTTAAGTTGGGTCCATTTTCTTCTTTGGTTAAATGAAACCATACTATTCAGTAAAGCTCAAAGCCCAGTCAAGATATGTTCATGATCATTTTCTTTGGTTAAATCAAACCATACTATTAAGTAGAGGTTAGAGCTCAGTTAAGCTTGGTTCTTTTTTTTTCTTTTGTTAAATCGAACCATACTATTCAGAAGGTGCCGAAGCACAGTCAAACTGGATCCATTGTCTTTTTCTTTGGTTTAATCGAACTATATTCTATTAAGTAGAGGTTGAAGCCCAATCAAGATGGTCTATTTTCTTCTTCTTTGGTTAAATCAAACCATACTATTCAGTAGAGATCATAGCCTAGTCGAGCTAGGTCCATTGTTTTTTCTTTGGTGAAATCGAATCATACTATTCAGTAGAGGTTGAAGCCAGTCAAGTTGGGTCCATTTTCTTTTTCATCCATTAAATCGAACAATACTATTCAGTAGAGGTCGAAGCCTAATCAAGCAGGGTCTATTGTCTTTTTCTTTGGATAAATTTAACCATTTTATTCAGTAGAGGTCAAAGCCTAGTCAAGTTATGTCCATTTTTTCTTCATTGGTTAAATCGAACCATATTATTTAGTATAGATCGACAGTCAAGCTGAGGTCATTGTCTTGTTTTGGTTAAATCAAATCATACTTTTCTATCGTGGTCACTGCCTAGTTAAGCTGGGTCCATTGATTTCTTCTTTGGTTAAATCGAACCATACTATTCATTAAAGGTAGAAGCCCAATCAAGTTGTGTCGATTCCCATTTTCTTTGGTTAAATGGAATCATACTATTAAGTAGAAGTCGAGGCCTAGTCATGTAGAGTCCATTGTATTTTTCTTTGGTTAAATCGAACCATACTACTCAATAAAGATCGAAGTCAGTCAAGCTGGGTCCATTGTCTCTTTCTTTGGTTAAATCAAACTATTCTATTCAGTAGAGGTAGAAGACTAGTCAAGCTGGGTTCATTTTCTTCTTCTTTGGTTAAATCAAACCATACTATTCAGTAGAGATCAAAGCCTTGTCAAGCTGGGTCTATTGACTTTTTCCTTGGTTAAATCGAACCATACTATTCAGTAGAGGTCACCCAGTCAAGCTTTGTCCATTGCCTTTTTCTTGCTTTAAATCAAAGCATACTATTCCATAGAGATTGAAGCCCAGTTAAGTTGGATTCATTGTCTTTTATTTGGTTAAATCGAACTATATTATTTAGTAGAGATCGAAACCCAGTCAAGTTAGATTCATTTTCTTTTTCTTCGTTTAAATCGAATCATACATAAATTTTACTTATTAACTAAATTAGGTAATTATAAAAATAGTACAACACAAAATGTTATATCTCTTCCTTTGTTCACATTTTCATTCTTCAAATGATATACAAAGGAGGACAAACCGTAGATACAACATTTTTGTAGTTTTTTTTTTTTTTTTTTGTAAGTCAGTTATATACCTATGAAATTTTTCTTATCATTTAATTCATCATTAATAAAATTAAAATAAAGAAAAAAAAGAAAAGAAAAGAAAAGAAAATGTAAGCTTTCAAAGTCCTATCCTTAGTCTTCTGCTTTACTTTCTCATTTCTCCTTTACTTTCTCTCCACTCTTCATTCTCTATCTTCAAATTATTAACTCATTTCTATTAATAACCCTACCCTTTTAGTATAAACAGGGAAGAGAGCTAATGGAGTTAAAAGGAGGAGGGGAGAAAAAAGAAATAATAAATAAATAAAATAATAAA
>JBBMEG010031650.1:0-22077 GCA_037832605.1 Cyclanthera cordifolia
CTTTTATATAAGGGAACTTGTTATCTAATGGGTGAGCTCAAACCATGTTTCTCTAGTGTTTCTTTTGAGTTCTTACAGGAGGCAAAGAAACTTATACGACATCTTGAACTAAATATTCCTAAAGTTAGCAACAAGAACAAATAAATGTCAACTCATTCATTACGAGGAAACACTTCAAATTTGATTTTAAGTTCATCCATGGCAACAAGCATAAGTTGTTCATACCAGGAATTAAAGATGTTGATTTCAGGACAAATCATTTTAAAGAAGGGGGATGATACGAATCCATCCACCATCTTATTGACTTCACATGAAAGAGCAAGTACAAGAAGCAAGAAAAGGAAGATTCTATAAATTTTAAATTACAATGCCGAATTTTAAATAATTGTTTTTCTAGTTTCTTATTTTGGTACTTTTAAATTTCAAACATTGTCAAACAAGCTCATATTGCTAAAGGTTTTTTAGATGATTTTGTTAGGTGTTTTAAATCCAATCTACGCTTTTTGTCTAGCATTTAAGCCTCTCAATTGATGTACAATTGACTTTTGGCTTCATAGGTCTTATTTTCCACAAAGTGCATTTAAGAGGTTTTTTTGACCTTTTGTATTCAAGAAATGCACGAAATTTTGGCCTTAAAAATGGCTTGTAATACCTTATTTTAGACATGATATTGATATCAAAACTTGAGTTTTCTTGACTCCATTTGGTGTTGTCTTTTGTTTTTCAAATCTTGCTTTAGGTTTGAATATAAAATCAATTCATTGGATTAGTCTTGATAAAACTAATTCCGGAGTGAGTTGTCTTAGGATCTAAGAGTGACCATCATAGGTTCTAAGTGAGATCTAAGAGTGTATTCACCATTCTAACTTAACTCTTAGTTTGGATCGAGTGTTGAGTTTTCCATATTTGGAAGATTTTACAAGGATCCTAGAAGGACCTCTAGCTTTAAATAAGCAATGTTGGAGCTTATCAAAGGGGAAACTACAATGTCAAAACTCACATAGAGCATTTAAACATGTGACAACCTCAAGGCTTCTTCTACCATTCATAATACCAACTCTCTCTCCCAAAGTTCTAAAATCAATTCTAATTGACTTTACCGATGAGTTACAAAATGTTTTTATATGATTGATCCACCTAACAAGTATACCAAAAGAATGATATTTATTTTCACAAAAATAAAAACAATCTTCCCTAGTACACACATCAATCACAAACACATAACATATAACCCAACAGTATTCAAGAATATCAAGGTCAACACTTTTTAGATTGGAAAAAAAATGTTGTTTAGTCAACTCATTAATCCCTAGTTCACTAGCATGACCCAAACCTCTATGCCAACAAGTAGATTTAGATAAGTCAATTTCTTTACCCGTATCTAAGATCGATGACCTATCCTCACAAGTGGTGTTAACTGTGAGCACATCATTGCACTTCTCACCAATATTAACATCACTTGTCTCATTCTTTCCAATTCCCTACCCAAATTGTTTGTAAGTTTCGGATAATTACTCTTTAAATGACCTTCTTTATGACAATATTAGCATTTCACATTACTTGCTCCCCTGGACTTGAACCTACCATGATTCTTACCCCTATATTTATTATTGTTGTAATGATCACTATTCTCGGATCTCCATATAACATACAAAGACTCAGAAATTGTCTTTTTATTTTCTTTCAATTCTTGGTCCATTACTTTTATGGCAGCAAGATCAACATCACAAGTTAACTATCCCTAGCGAATTGCATGGCCAATTTAACATCATTATAAGCATCGGGAAGAGCATTCACATGATTGTCATTAGAAAAGACCTCTCCTATATTTTCAATTTCAGAAATTATCTCATGGAATTCATCTAGATTTTCTAACACTAGTAGAAACCGGACTTTTAGTGACGGGCATACGCCGACACTAAAGATATTTGGTGTCGGTCAAACGACCGTCATTAATACCGGTGTCATTAAAGATATTTAGTGACGGTCACTTTTGATGATAGGCAAAATCCGTCACTAAACATCTTTAGTGTCACACTGAAAGGACCGACACTAAAGGGCTTTAGTGTCGGTCGAAACCGACACCAAAGACCTTTATTGTCGGTCATGATCGACACTAAAGGGTTTTAGTGTCGGTCAAAACTAATACCAAAGCCCTTTAGTGTCAGTCATGGCCGACATTAAAGGTCATTTAGTGTCGGTTTTGACCCCTTTAGTGTCGGTCATTTTGGTACTTGGCATTCACACATTTCGAACATGAACAACAAACAACATTTAACCCTTTGGAATGTCGTAAAACATTTTCTATAAAACTCGCAACTCCTAAACTATATTCTTGAGACATTCAATCCTTAAGCATCCACAACTTATCCATATCCCAAATAAAATAATACCTACACACAAGGATAAAAATCCAAACAAAAATTTATAAGGACACTATTTACTTTTAAGGAACTAACTTTAAACATATAACTAAACCCACAAACAAATAAATAATTAAATTTCTATTGAGGCATAAATAACTAAACTCAAGTCCAAATTTTTTTTCTAATACTACTTTAACCAAAACCCTCTAATTAAGGGAGACATAATGTAGGTTTGACTATTTCATTATTTCAAAGAACACAAGATAATTCAAAGAACACAAGATAAACAAAATACATAAGTTTAGCAAACTAAAAAAATATAGCATTTTCCTAAATAATTAGTAGAACTTCACTATAAAAAAGTACGGAATGCATGATAACAACAAAGAAATAGTCGCGGGTAAAATAGAGAAAATAACGAAGAAATTAAATTAGTACCTTTGAAATATGTAGAAATAGTCGAGGGTAGAGGAGTTTTCCGTGAAGAAATGGAATTTTTTGAGGAAGAAATGAAGTTTTTTGGGGAAGAAGAAGAAGAAAAATAGAGGGTTTCGATGAAAAGGGAGAAAAAAAATGAAATGGGTGTTTTTGGCCGCGGGTAAGAAGAAGAAAAGTAAAGAAATGAAGTTTTTTGGGAAGAAGAAGAAGAAAAATGGAGAGATTCGATGAAATTGGAGAAAAAAAATGAAATTGGTGTTTTTGGCCGCGGTTAAGAAGAAGAAGAAGTAAAGAAATGGAGTTTTTAGGGGAATAAATGGAGTTTTTGGGGAAGAAATGGAGTTTTTGGGAGAAGAAGAAGAAGAAAAGAGAGGGTTTCAAAGAAAAAAATAGAGGAAAAAATGGAGGTTGTCAGAGAAAACGAGGAGAAATAAGGGGAGAAAAGAAAAAAATTTGGTGTCAGTCCGACTTTTGGTGTCGGTCGAACCGACACCAATACCCTTTAGTGTCGGTCGGACCGACACTAAAGGGTGAACTGGACCGGTTTTTTTTTTTAGTGTCGGTCTAACCGACACCAAAGGTCAATTTGACCGGTTTTTTAAGCTCATATGATGTCGGTTTTCGATTTATTGGTGTCAGTCTGACCGATACTAAAAGTGTTGACCGACACCAAATATCCGTGTTTTTGAAAATATTTTGGTTTCACCGACACCTTTTATGTTATTTGTAGTAGTGTTACATGCTTTTATTGTTCTCGATTTAAAACTAAAAAAATCTAGATTTGAGATAGATCTTACTTGACACCGATGCACTTTGGTATGCTGTCCCCAACTTGCTCTATAGAGAGGACGTCGTCATCTCTCATCGTACTTGTCGAATGATCGAATCTGAAAGGTGCAGAATAATCAAGCTATGCGCCACTTTGTCCATCTCCAAAATTTGATCCTCGATCAAGCTTAAAGGAACATCCTTCTTTTCCGAAATTACGAAGTCCACTTTTTCTTGTCGGAGCACAGCAAGCATCTTTATTTTTCATAGCCCGAAGTCACCTTTCCCGTCAAAACGACCCCTCTAATTTAGTAATCATTGTCTGTGAAAGACTAAAACAAGAACCCAATAGCGATGTACTTTACAAAAAGATTAGAAAAGAATAAAAGAACTAAAAATGAATAACCAACAATTCTTTATTCATAATATATGAAAAAGAAGACAATTTAATCACAAAAAATATTAATCATAATTTAATTCTTTAATTTCAAGAATAGTATATTTAAAGAATTTATCACAAAAAACACACTCTAAACAAATTCTTTAATCATACCATGTTCAATTCTAAATTTTCTAAAACAACAAATACATGCTCCAAATGTATGGCGGAATCAAGAATTAGGCTTTGATACCAATTGTTGAGATTTTTTTTAGGACCTACTCTTAGAATAAAGAGTTTTTTATACAATAACTAGCCAAATTTGAAGTTTTATATCACTTTTAGTTGTTGGCAATATTTTGGCAACACTTATTTAACATCAATTATCAACTATAAACACTATAAAGAGAGAAAAATGACACAAAACTTTTACGTGGTTTTGCCATAAAGCCTACATCCAAGAAATAAGTCTAAGAAAAAGATCAACAAACTCACACGTCAATGACTCAGCGCCGACAATGCATCAAAACCCAAGCGCTTGGTTAGGTTGCTGCTTCTTTAAGCGAATCTTCAACGCTCTCTTTCTTTCTTGTGTATTTACCAAAACCTCAATTGAAATGACTGTAACAACCCGTAATTTCGATTATTTAATAAAAATTAGGTTATTATTTTGATTCGGGAAGTTCGGGAGTTTAATTGACTAATTTACCCTTAGGATATTAATTTTGGGCTTAAGGAAGCAAGGGCAAAAGGGTCTTTTCACGAATTTCGGATCAAATTAGGAGTTTTGGGTCAACAGGGGCAGTTTTGTAATTTTGGCGCTAAAAGACAAAATAGGGAAAAGGACAAAATAGGCTAAAATCCAAAATAGCAAATCATTGGGCTATAAATACCCAATGATTGCATCGAATTCAGAACCCTAATCATAAAGCCATCAGAGCCAAATCATTAGCCGTCGCTGATTTCCGTGCAGAGCCTTCGCCGCCGATCGTTGCCAACCAGGAGAGGACACACGTCGCCTCGCCGATGGCCGCGCCAGTGCCGCCCGCTTCAGCGAACCAGCGCGCGCCATCGTGTCGACCAATCAGGAGCCGCCGATGTCTACGCCAGTCAGCGCGCGCCGTTCTGCTCCCCAGTCATTGCGCGCCACGCGTCGCTTCCCCATTGGCCGCGCCAGGCGCCGTTACCCCAGCCAATCAACGCTCTTCGTTTCGTAGCCTCGCACTGGTCCACGTCAGCCCGAGCCTGCATGCGTGTGCCAAACCTGTTTGCGCCAACCCGAGCCTGACGCATCACCTGAAGCTGCTGCTGACGCGCCCCAGCCAACTCGTGCACGCGCCTCACGCGCCGGCGAGTCCCAGCCCACGCGCCGCCGCCGGATTTCATGCGTCGTCGCCGGCGCCGCCGTCTCAGGTGACCGAAAAAACCTGGACTTCGTTCCTAAGGTAAATCTCGTGTCCCGAGTCCGTTTTTGGGATTTAAGAGCCTAATTCTCACCTGTTTGACCTGTACGACCATTTTTAGGTGGTTATTCTTTAGGGGATTCTTCCTTCGAGTTCCAAGGGCCATTCCGAGCAGTTTTCGGCCAAGGTAAGGGACTGTTTCCCCAATATAGGGTCATTGTGGATAATCTTGAGCATGTATGTGATTAGTTAGCACTAAATAACGATGATACTATGAATGTATGTGTTTCAGATGCTTTATCTGTTACGCTTAGTTCTTTCTAGCATATTTTTCGAGTACATTGTGATTGTTTTTCGGTTTCTATATTCGTCATGTTGTTCCTAAGGCTATTATATCTTGCCTAGAGTCGGTTTCCTGTTATTTAGGTTGTCATGTTAGTTAAAATTCGGGTTCTTGTTTCTGACGTTACTTTCTGTTTCGTGTTGGTTACATGTTAGTGTGTTCTGGTTTAGGGGATTCGAAGGGGCTACTGAGTATAATCAAGCTAAAGGTTCCAAAGGGGACAAGGTTTAGGGGTTTAGCTCAGGTGCAGGGCGTTGGGGAAGATATTCCTACTTCGCGGTAGTGTCAGGGATCGGAGGGCCACCCGATTAGCCATACCTACCCAGAGTTCGCCTGACTTTTCCCAGGTGTCGTGCTAGGAGTGTGAGTCGGGAGATATCCCAAAGCGAAGGGTCCGAGATCTACCCTTCGTGCGAGTGTTCGAAGTCTGGCGGCAACCAGGTTGTTTCGGCTCGCCAAGGTGCCCACACACTAGTATAGGTTACCAAGGTTAAGATATTAAGCTGATATAGAGTTTTACGATAGAGCTGTAAGATTCGAGGTTCAACTATGGCTTAGGGCATTTACGTAATCACGTTACTTAGTGTTTCTCTGATTATTTATGAGTTCTTGCTAGATCTCGTGCTGAGATCCCTTACTGAGTTTTCGCGAACTCACCCTTTCCATTGTGGATTCTTTACAGGTATTTACAGGTAGACCCGGATGGCTGAGCTGAAGCTGATGTGACCATGGGCAAGATGAGTTGTTTTCCTAAGTTATTTTAAAGATTAATATTGAATTATGAATTTAAAGCATGAAATGATTTGAGGCATGTTTAGAATAGGTTTTAATGATATTTTATCGTTTTCCGGGTACCCCTGAACTTTGTTTACGTTTCATTAAATTATTTCATTAAATACAAAGATATTTAGCATGTCTCCATGATTTTAGTAAATGTTGTTCATGCATAAGAGGTTAAGGTCCTGGGTTAGACTTTGTGTTGGGTCGGGTCCTTACAATGACTCACTCTATTTAATTTCCAAATTGTGAATCACCAAAAGCTTAATTCCAAATCAATGAACCAATGTCATATTTATAAGATTTAAACAAGGGATTCACATGGATTTAATAAACATTGATACACTAATTAAATCTCTAATTAGTTATACATCTAATTGCCACTAATCCGTTAATTCGTTAATGATTCTTTTAATTAATCTTGACATAAAATGTATTTAATAAACCTAAACACATTTTAATTCAATTAAGCAAATTAATATTTATTTATGTTGTTATATTTAAAGTTTAAGCCAAACAAAATTATAACAGTTATAAAGGGCATACACTGGGTCTGTGATACCATTTGCACGGTTAGATATCCTCGAGCTATAAACCTCGCTTATCAATCAACAAGGTTAATAACAAGAAAGTAGTCACTAAAACTATTTGCGCAAGTCCTTTAGATTCATTGACATCGCGTAGTCTACAAGGTTGGTTGAATTTTTGTATTTTCGACTTATAAAAGGAAAATCAGAACATGCCAACCATGTTTCAGGTATCACTCTTGCTTGCTCCTCTTTAGTAACTACTCATATTGATTGGATTATAGATTTATGATCATCATGACATGTTTTTATTAAAATTATTTGTTCACTAATTGGAGACGAAACATACATTGTTTTGGCTAATTATTGTAAGAATCAGAATTTCTAAAATAGTCCTAACATACATTCTTATTCAGCATGCAAGAACAAAAACAATTATAACACAAAGGCAACTGAAAATAACAGTGTTGAAATATGCCTTGAACCTTAAACCTAGACGAAATATGTAATAAGGTTCATGATCATTGCGCACATGGACATTTATGTTATTTCACCTTATATGTATTAGGGTTTTATGAGAGTGGCTATATATATAAACCCACTTAAAATCCTAGCCTCAATTAATCCACATTTTGTATTCTTATCTCCTAAATAAAATAGTTTCTCTCCACTCCCGGTGAAGGTAGCTAGCACAACGTTAGTGATTCATGTAAATATATTTGTGTGTTTTTTCTTTGCGTTCTTTCCTGCTTCTCTTCGATTTTTATTCATAATAATCTGGTATCAGAGCTGTATTTTTGATATGGCTTGTTTTTCAGCAATCGTTTCAATAATCAAATTGGAATATCTGCCTTAAACCTGAAAGTCAACAAATTCACTGGAGGGAACAGTTTTGGATTGTGATAGATCAAGATGCGAGCCTTGTTAAAGTAACATGGATTATGGAAGCCTCACTATCAAATGGAAGGATCAGAATGTAGACGATGATGACTAGTTGACGAGCCTTGAGGAGAAGACTCATTCGACAATCATGTTGTGTCTTGCAGATGATGTCATCGCCAAGGTTGCTAATGAAGAAAAGGTTGTTGGTTTGTGGTTGAAGCTCGTGAGTCTCTACATGAAAAGTCTTTAACCAGAAGTTTTCTTTTGAAGCAACGTTTATTCAACCTCCGTAGGACTGAAGGTACACTTATTAAACCCTAGTCTCATTGATCGATATTATGTATTCTTATCTCCTAAATAAAACGAGCTTGTTGATGAAGCTAGCACATCATTAGTGAGCCACGTAAATCTGCGTGTTTTTCCTTTGCATTCTTTTTAGTTTCTCTTTGATTATTATTCTTTTTCACAACAAACTGTAATTTATTTGATTAATCGAAAACATAGTCAAGGCTCTATGTAAATATTCAATGACGAAAAAAACCTTATCGATCATTCCTATAAAAACTTAAGATAAAGAAAATAATTCAGCAGCGCCCATGATCCTTCCAACACTTCAATTCTACCATCTTGGTAAACTCTAGAGTTACTCGGTGGAAAGCTACATAAATAAGGGTGAGGATTAACTTACTCAATAAGAGCCCTCAATCAGAGTACAATATGCATAGTAACAATCAAACATGCATCCTAGCAATAACATGTATCCCAGCCAATAAAACTCAGTATAAATATCAAATCTACCTTGGTCACGTGTAACTTTAGAAGTTGCTAGGATTAGTTTTTAGAATGGCTTAGCTTACCTTCTAGTAGTGACGAGTTTATTAGTAATAAGGAAAGTACATTAGTAGAGTCTGATTTTCAAAACCTAAAGAGTGAAAGTTCACGAGTTTAGTTTTGGATGGAGTTTTTTTACGTAGAATGTTAAATTGAGAACATTTCTTAGATCATTTTCGTTTTTATATATATATATGCGTGTGTGTGTGCGTGAGCGCATACTAAGAGCATATATGAAGCTCCCTATGCGTTAATCTATAGAGCATTGCTCTAGATAAGGAATGATTCAAGTTTGGGAGTTTGATAACTCTTAATTTGAAAGTTAAATTAGCTATTATCTTAATGAAATCAGTTTAAGAAAAATTTTGTATGAAACTAAGAACTCTTAGGGCCTGTTTGGTGGAGGTGTTAACTTAACGTAGATTAAATTAACACCCTCTTACACTTATTTGGTACACAAATTACCAAAAAGTAAAATCTGGTTTAGTTAATTCCGATTTGCACGGTAGGTTACTGTTGAATCCGACTTACTGTGCAAATCCGACTAATTTCCCTATCTTTTTTGTGGCTTCTCTTTCTCTATTTCTTTTAATTCGAGTTTGCACAGTAAGTTATTTTGGGTTTTTTTTTTTTTCTTCACATTCCCTCCGTCTCATCTCTACATCGGGTTTGTTTTTCTGGATTTCTCATCTTTGTAACCCGGATTAAATTAACCAGAGAAATCCGTGTTTGCTTCACAGATTTATAAAACTCGTTTCTGGCTTTTAGCTAACTCGGATTGAACTGTCCAACCCCGAGCAACTATTCATCTTTATAGCCATTGAAAATTTTTTTTCTGTTTTTTCTTCTGATTTTCATTTCTCTACGTCTAAATTAATTTAAAATGGGTTGGGAGTACTTTTTTAGAAAAGGTCAGAGAAGAATAGGAGTAGTGAGGTGAGACAGGTAAATGGAACAAGACTGGGAGACTGAGATGCGGCTGTGAGGGTTTTGGGTCGAAGTGTGCAGCCACGAGGGACGAGGAGTTTGAGCCAATTAAATCGCTTCTATGAACGTCTTTAGATTTGATTTGGGCGGAGATTGGCATTTCATTTGTGTGGTGATTTGTTTTTTAGAGTTTTAACCGAACAAAATAAGGGATAAAGAAAAAGAAGATAAAGAAAAAGGGCTGGGCTGTTTTCTTTTTTTTTTTTCTTTTTCTTTTTCTTTTGGGAAGGGGCTTAGCGTCACGTGGCGCAACAATATTGTGCCACGTGGAGTTTTTTATTTTGTTTATTTCTTTATTTTTTTACTTTCTTAACTATTTTTATTATTTTCAAATTTTCTTTACTTAAATTAAAATTTAAAATTTCTTCCTAAATAGTTTTTTCAAATAAGTTTTTTTTTTTTACAAATTTAAATTCTATATCTAACCTCATTTAAAAAAAAAAAAATTCTTAACTTCTTATTCGTTTATATTTGGGGTTTAAGTGAGTTTTTTTTCTAAAATAATATAAACTTGTTTGAATTAATTAAGAAACTTTAATTATAAAATAATATGAGGTAAATTATAAGTTTGAATAAAGTTAGAGTTTAATATTTATGATTTTAAAATATAGATTTTAGTCACTATAATTTGGAAAAATATAAAATTTAGTCAATATGTTTAGAGAATCCTATAATTTAGTCCCAATGATTTGAAAAAAAATAAAATTTAGTCAGTAAACTTTGATAAAATCTAAAAAAAAAATTCATCTTATTTCTAGATTTTAGGCGAATTAAATACGTAGGGGTAACTTCTCAGGTATAAATATGCTATTTTTTTGTTATCAATTATTTGTCTCAGATTATCATCATTAAACCCATAAATAACTTTTTTATATTTTATTTACCAATAATTACGAACATATAGACTTTTTTTGATTTTATCACATTTTTTATTTTAAATTCTGATTTTTCAAAGCATATATAGAAACGAAATTGTAGATTTTTCAAAATTAGGGAGATAAGAATCTATATTTTTAAATCATTTATGTATATATAATATCTTTTAATTTAAAATTTTATTTTTAATATTAAATTAACCGTTACTTTATAACTAATTTCGTATTTTAAAAAATCAATGAATTTAGTTAAATTTAAAATTATAAATCGAAAATTCAGCTTAATTTAATCCCTACAACAAACAACATTTAGCTTAACTTATTCCAGCTTAACTTAATCCCTGCACCAAACACATATTAACTCAATCCCTCAGATTAACATAGTAACATTAAGTAAGAAAGTTTATATACAATGTAATTACCTCGCGACTCTGCAAATGAAGTAGGACTACGCCAATTAGCCTCTATCTTAGCAGGATCTACTGAAATGCCCTTGCTCGAAACAACATGCCCCAAGAAGGAAACCTCGCCTAGCCAGAACTCACACCTAGAAAACTTGGCATATAACTGATTATGTCTGAATGGTGACAAAACTTTCCTTTAATGCTGCTCATGGTCGGACTGGGTCTTAGAGAAGATTAATATATCGTCGATGAACACAATCACAAACTTGTCCAAGAACTCCTTGAACACCCTGTTCATCAAGTCCATAAATGCGCAGGTACATTGGTCAAACCAAAAGACATCACCACGAATTCGTAATGTCCATAACAGGATCTAAATGATGTCTTGAGAATGTCCTCCTCCCTGATTCTCAACTGGTGGTAGCCATAACGCAAATTGATCTTGGAGAATCCCTAAAGCTGGTCAACGAATACTTGTTCTTGATTGCTACCTTGTTTAACTCTCGGTAATCAATACACAAACGCATCGACCCATCTTTCATTTTAACAAACAGGACTGGATCACCCCAAGGCGACACACTCGGCCTGATAAACCCACTATTAATCAACTTTTGCAACTGAACCTTCAGTTTCTTCAACTCTGCTAGAGCCATTCTGTAAGGTGCCTTCGAAATAGGTATTGTACCGGGTTCCAACTCGATACAAAAGTCAACCTCCCGAGGTGGTGGTAATCCTGGTAGCTCGTCTGGAAACACGTCAACAAACTCCCCAACCACAGGCAGTACGTCGACTGACAACTTAGCTTCCTTCTCTCCAGAAATTGATGCTAAGTGATAAGGATCATGAAATTCCACAAGATCCTCAACTACTCTAAAAGAGTTTGAACATTTGAAGTTAGCAAAATAATGATTAATTTTCAAATTTTAGAATATTTTATGTAATTTTTAAATTTTAAACATATTTTTAATGTTTTAGGTTACAATATGTTTAGGCTATAAAAAGCCATGAATTTAGTTGTAAAAGGGACATATTTTGATGAATGAAAATTTTTTCTCTACCAAAGACCCTTTCTTAGAGATTTTAGGTAAGTTCTTTGCAAATTCTTATGATATATTGCATGTGAGCCATTCAATCTAACCTTGATCAAGTTTGACAGTGGAGTGATTCAATCTAGAACAAGATCTTCCATATCTTGCTTCTAGATCTTTGATCAAAGAGGTAATCAAAATTCTAGCCTTTTCCTCTTGGTTGTTCCAAATCCATACAGTAGATAGTCTGGATGAGAATTAGGGTTGCCTTATCATTTGGTATCAAAGTCTAGGTTGCATCTTTGTGGCCTACTCTAGGTTTGATTCTATCTTTAAATTCCAGCAATTTGTTCATCTTTCTAAACACTCTTTCGATTCCTTTTTTTTTCTTTCAATTTCATCCCGTATCATTTTATCATTTGTTCTGATCTTGATTCTATCTTTTATCAATTTTTTATCTTAAAAAAATCGAAAAAAAAGATCTGATCTTGATTCTATCTTTTTATCATTTTTTTGGATCTTGAAAAAAAAAGAAAAAAGAAAGATCTAATCATGATTCTATCTTTTTATCATTTTTGGATCTTGAAAAAAAAAAAACTAATCTTGATTCTATCTTCATTCCAATTATAACGCATTGATAACGTTGGTATTTGAGTAATTGTTCTTCATTGGAAATTTAATCTTTGTGTGATCTTTATACATCTAGAAGGTCACTTGTTTAAATTAATAGAGTTATACATTCGTTCGTTCAATTTCTTTTCAGTGCGCAATTTATAACTGCATTCATTATTCTTCTTTCCAATCTAAATGCCTTATAACGTTTATATTTGATTAATTGTCCTTCTACTAAAATTTAGATCTGATTGTTATCTTTCGTTGCCAAGAAGGTCACTTATTGAAAATCGTAACATCATATGTTTTGTTTCTTTGAAATAAGTGTGTCATTTATTAAACATTCTGGAACAACTATTCTTTTTATTCTATTTCTATTCTTGTTCTTGATTTTGTTACTTCATCATTTTCTTGTCTTGGTTGATTTGTAAGGCTCACTATTACAAGATTTGCTATATATTAGCCTACCTTTGATCATAATTTAGCCACTTTCCAAAAGCCTACCTTTGTGTGTGATAAAACCGAGTGTTTCGAGTGTAAAATTAGTGAGTTGTGTGTGTGAGGTTCATGTTTTCTTGTCACTTTACAATTATTTTTGCAGCATGTTTCATCAAGAGCGTTCAAGAAATTTCATGATTGGCCAAGCATAGAGACAGTTCGAGAACTATGTTCGTGATAATCCATTACAGAGAGCTTGTCGAGAAAATTTGGCTGAAGTTCAACAAATCCTAAATTACATGAGCGAAATATCTTAGCAATTAAGTTTGCGGGATGAAGCATTGAAAAGAAACTTTGTCCAACCAATCCAAAAAGAGGAAGATTGTCTCATGCTTCAATAAGATATTTTATATGATGATGTTGTTATTGATGACATAAAAACAAACAAAGAATGTGTGCAACTACATCTTCATTTATGTTCATTAGAGGCAAAGCAAGAGGAAAGTGAAAATGATAAAATATGTGAGACAGAAATGCTTGAAAGTTGTTTGGAAAATAAAGAGATAGAAGGTTTAGTTATTAGATTATGTGAGGAGAACATTCTAGAGGTTAAAGAAAAAAATGATCCAGTTATTAAATTGTGTGAGGAGAATATTCTAGAAGTTAAAGAAAAACGTGATTCAGTTATTAAATTTTGTGAGGAGAATATTCTAGAGATTAAAGAAAAAAAATGATTCAGTTATTAAATTTTGTGAGGAGAATATTCTAGAGATTAAAGAAAATAATGATTCAGTTATAAATTATGTGAGGAGAATATTTTAGAGATTGAAGAAAAAGATGATTCTGTTATTCAAGTATGTTAGGCAAACATTGATTTGTATTCAAAACAACACATGCAAGAACTTGTGAGTGAAAAAACTTGCATTCTAACGGGTGCACTTAAACCAAGTGTGCCTGATTTTTCTAAGGGGTTCATGGAGGAAATTTACAAGTACATAAGAGATCAAACATTAAAGTTTCCTTCAAATTTAGACCAAAGCAAAGATAGCGAGAACACAAGCAAATGGCATCATAAGAAATATCATTCATATTTCACTTTTACATGCAGCTATGGACAAGACACAAAAGTGAATGACTTTAGGAGATCCAGAATTCGTGATGCAAATGACTTCAAGTTTTCCTTACGAGGATATCCTTTGGTTCGAGGACAAATCCTTTTTGAAGAGGGGGAAGATGATAAGGGTCATGAATTCCACAAGATCCTCAACTACTCTCGAAGAGTTGGAACATTTGAAGTT
Source organism: Cyclanthera cordifolia (assembly GCA_037832605.1). Classification (NCBI taxonomy): domain Eukaryota; kingdom Viridiplantae; phylum Streptophyta; class Magnoliopsida; order Cucurbitales; family Cucurbitaceae; genus Cyclanthera; species Cyclanthera cordifolia. The sequence goes on from JBBMEG010031650.1 coordinate 14,357, forward strand.
AGCAATATAAACATTAATTTTCGAATTTTAAAATACTTGATGTAATTTTTCAATTTTAAACATATTTATAATGTTTTATGTTACAATTTGTTTAGGCTATAAAAACCATGAATTTAGTTGTAAAATACATATTTTTGATGAATGAAAAATAGTCTCTACAAGAGATCATTTCCTTTGCAATTCTTATGATAGAATGCATGTGAGCCATTCAATCTAACATTGATCAATTTTGATTGTGGAGTGACTCAATCCAGAACAAGATCTTCTATATCTTGCTTCTAGATCTTTGATCAAAGAGGTAATCAAAATTCTAGCATTTTTCCTCTTGGTTATTCCAAATCCATAAGGAGATGTTAACTCTTAGATCCAAGGGTTCTTGCTTCATCATAAGCTTGGATGTTTGGGCTGAGAATTATGGTTGCCTTATCACCTGACCAGTCTTTCCTATTTTGATTCACCACTTTCTCTTAAAATGTCTTGATTTCTCTATTAGAGATCTCAACTTGGCCATTGGTTTGTGGGTGATATGTTGTAGCAATTCTACGGGTGATGCTATACTTTTGCAACATAGATAGAAGACTCTATTCACAAACTAGGTCCCTTCATCTCTTATTATAGCTCATGGAGTTCCAAATCTTGTAAACATTTGCTTATGTTAAAATTTGACTACTGTTTTAGCATCTTTTATTGGACAAGCAATAGCTTTAACCCATTTTCAACAACAACTAGTATGTAGTCATTCCCATTTGAAGTTGGAAACCGTCCCTTGAAATCTAGTCCCCAAGCATTAAACAATTATATTTTCATAATGAAATTCTAGGGCATTTCATCACGTTTCCCAATATTACCTCTTCTCTGGCATTACTCACATGTCGTTACAAAATAATAGGCATCATTGAAAACATTAGGCCAAAAATAACCTGAGTGAAAATTCTTTGTTGGAGTCCTATCTCCTCCAAAATTTCATCTATATGTTAAAGTGTGGCGTTCCTTCACGATTTTGATGCTTTCACTTTCTGCAACCCACGTCTTATATTATATGCATAGTGTTTATACCGAAAGACTCATCCGAAAATTAATTTTTACCTGATGTAGAAATCAGTTTCGTTGGTGGCTATTCAACCCTGTTGGCATTAAATCACTTGCCAAATAGTTAGCATAATCGACAAACCACGATGTTTTAGATTGTTGAACAATAGTGATGGTGAACAACTATTCCTCAGGTAATGTTTCCTGAATCTCCAATGTTCGCTCATAACTTGTGGTTTTAATTTTTGTTCTAGATAAATGTTCAGCCACATAATTTTTACTACCCTTTTTGTCTAAGATTTCACTATCGAATTCTTGTAGCAATAACACTCACCTAATTAGTCTAGGTTTTGCATCAGTGTTTTACATCTGATGTTTAATAGATGCATGATCAGTGTATATGAAAATCTTAGATCCTACCAAGTATGATCTCAATTTGTCAAGTGCAAACAATACATCCAGTAAATCTTTTTTGGTGGTTGTGTAATTTTGTTGTGCTTCATTTAAAGTTTTGCTTACATAATAAGTGGGATGAATTATCTTTTCACCTTTTTATCCTAGGATGGCTTATAAGAAAAAGTCACTAACATCACACATAATTTCAAATGGGTTTTTCCCAATTGGGAACAGTGATAATCAATGTTGATACTAGTCCCCTTTTCAAAAAAATTTAAATGGAGACATACACAAATATAAAGATATAGTTTTTCTCTAGCAAAAGACATAATGGTTTAAAATGTTTGAAAAGTCTTTTATGAATCTCCTTTAAAATCCGCTATGTCCTACAAAACTCATGACATCTTTGACACTCTCTGGATATTTTATTCTCTAAATGAACTCTACTTTTGCTTGGTCAACTTGTATCCCTTGTTCGGAAATTTTGTGCCCTAAAACTATCCCTTAGTCATGATAAAATGGCATTTCTCTCAATTGTGAACTAGGCTTGTCTATTCACATCGTGGAAGCACCCTCTTCAAAATTTTCAAACATGAATCAAATAAATCCCCTATTACTGTAAAATTGTCCATGAAAACTTATGCGATCTATTCCACCATGTCTCGGAAGATCGCCATCATGCATCATTGGAACGTCATTGAGGGATTGCAAAGCCCAAATGACATTCTTCTAAATACAAAAATTCCATACTAATAGGTAAATATAGTCTTTTATTGGCCTTCTGAATCAATGGTGATTTGGTTATAATCTAAGTATCCATCTAAAAATTAGTAATACTTGTTTCCCATCAATATATCCAACATATGGTCAATGTATGACAATGGAAAATGATCATTTCTTGTGGCTTTGTTAAGCTTTCGATAATTCATGCATACTTGTCATCGTGTTACAGTACGGGTAGGAATTAGTTCGTTCTTCTCATTATTAACCACAATAACACCTCATTTTTTCAATATATATTGTATTGGGCTCATCCATTCGGTATGGGATAAATTATCCCAAACATCTAACCACTTGATCAACTTTTTCTTTAGAACTTCCTTCATTGTTGGGTTTAGCCTCCTTTGGTGCTCCACTGACCTGAATTCTTCATCTTCCAATTTAATCTTTTGCATACAAAAGGTTGGGTAAATACCTTGAATGACAGCTAAAGTCCATCCAATGCCTTTTGTATTGCTTCAACATCTCTATTAATGTCGCTTCATTCTCTTCAAACAATTTTGTAGAAATTATGGTTGGTAAGGACTTGTCGTCACCCACAAACACATATTTCTAACTTGGGTGGTTGTTCTATTGAAGGTTTCATAGGTGGTGATGATCTGTCATTGAGATTCAACAACTCAAACTTCATCACATTCTCTTAAACATCACAGATTTCTACTTCGTTTCTGTTCTTGTTCACTTATTCCAAATCTCTACAATAGTATTCTCCAAATCAAAGTATTGTCACATTTCAGTTTCCATCACTTCCTTGACTAATTGATCAATCAGATTTATAGTTGCACAATCTTCATCTTCAACAAGATATCTTATGGAGTTCAATACAATGAATTATATTTGCTTATCCTTCATTCTTAAGGTGAGCGTGTCTTCGTAAACATCAACTATAGTTCTTCCCGTTTTAAAAAATGGTTTGCCTAAGATAATCAGGATCTCTTTATCACCCTCATAGGCCAATATAATGAAATTACAAAGGAAAATGAATTTATCCATTTGAACTAACACATCTTCTAACTTTCCTACGGGTTTTGTGTTAGAATAATCTGATAATTGTAATGTCATTGTTGTAGGTTTGGCCTTTCCTAACCTAATTCTTCTATAGATGGATAGTGGCATCAAATTAATACTTGCTCCCAGATTACACAATGCTCGTCCTAGATGTTGACCTTCAATTGAAATGGTATAGTAAATGCTTTTGAATCATCTTCCTTATCTAGAATTTTGTTTTTAACTATGGCACTACACTTCTCATTTAATGAAAAAACTTTAAACTCTTCAAATCTTTTTTTTTTTTTGGTCAACTATTGCTTCAAAAGTTTCATGTAATTATGCATTAGCTTCATTTATAGGAAAAGTATTTTTCGAGATATACGACAAGGCCTAGAACCTCTCGAATGACAAAAGAAATGACTATAATCCCACAAGGGACATGCCATGGAGGCCTTGACCCTCGAGGGCCAGCCAAGCCTATTTCGACCCCCCCGAGAGTCGGGTAAAGAAAGCCTTGACCTTAAGGGGGTCGGCTAAGGAGCCTTTGACCCTCGGGGGTCGCCTAAACCCATTCTGATCGCCTCGGGGGTCGGCCAATGTAGGCATTGAACCCAGGGGGTCACCCAAGGAGCCTTCATCTTCTAGGGTCGGCCAAGCCTATCCAGGCGGCTCTTGGTTGGCCATGGAGACCTTGGTCCTCTAGAGGTCGGCCAAAAATGAAAAAGACCCTCTAAAGGTCACCAAAGACCATTCTGGCCCCTCTGAAGGTCGATCAAAGAAGGCTTTGACCCCTAGGGGGTCAATCATGGCAACCTTGACCCTCAAGTGATCGACCAAGGCCAATTTGGCCCACTAAAGGGTCGCCTAAGGTAGGCTAGAACTCTTTGGGGGTCGTCTTAGGAGGCCTTGACCCCTTAGGGGTCGGCCAAGCTCAGTCCGACCCCTAGGAGATAGCCAAAAAAGGCCGAGACCTTTAGGGGTTAGTCGTGGTAGGTTTGACCCGCCAAGAGTCGATCAAGTCCAAGTGGCGACTGGATATGTTGATAACGGTCAAGAGTTATGTCGAGAGGCCCAAAACCCCTCTTTAGGGCGAGATGTGGAGGTGAGGACACGTAGGGGTTAACAGAGACCAACACTGACCTTTAAGGCAGAAACCCACTGGGTTGGCCATGAAGGTTAGGACTCTTTCGTGGACGAGTCGACCAAGTCCAAGTAACCTATAAACCATTCTCCCGTAAAGTAGAAGTGGTTAGAAGTTTCAACGAGTTGGCTTATATCCTCAAGGATAGGTCGTGAAGGTTATGACTCTCCCTTAGAAGTTAACCAAGTCCAAAGTGACGACTCGATCTGCTGATAATGGCTAAGAGTTACGCCGAGAGGGCCAAGACCCTATTTAGAGGCAAGCGTGGAGGTGAGGACTCTAAAGGGTAGACCAAGACCAAATCTGACATCTAAATAGATTTTTCGAGCTGGCCAACCCCAAGAGGGTTTCTCGTGGAGGTTAGCACTCTCATACAGACCGGTGACCAAGTCTAAGTAACGTTTAGGAGCGTTGCACCTGTTCAACGTAACGTCCTATACTTACGCCGAGAAAGTCACACCCCAAGGGGTCGCCCATGGAGGTGAGAACCTGGAAAGGTTGCGATCCATGTAACTTTCAAGTCAAGGCCATTACACCTTCAATGGTAACAATCAGAAGTTACGCCGGTATTCCTTCCTCGCTCAATGGAAAATGTTTCTAATGGTTAACCATTTAGCCACCATTAAGTGGGTTGCAACGGTTACAAAACTGCTACTATAAGAAGTCAAGTCATTCCTCGATAAAAAACCAAGTTGAACTTTGCTAGCAATCCTTGTAAGTCGTTTTACGTTCCAAAGTACTCTAAAGTACGCTACTAAGCTATACGCATCCTAGTCCATGTGGCTGACACCACACCAGTGTGCTAAATGTTTTTGTTATGTAGGCTTCTTGTTCTCGGTAACAAGTAAATCTTACTGTTTATCCAGTTAACCAATTTTTTGCCTCAATAGTTGGCATTGTCTGTAGAGACAGGTAATGCTCTACCCAAAAAAGCTTGATCCTCACGGCTTTTTGTAAAAATGTCAAACGTTGAGAGTCACAACCACCATGATGTCGATAAAGATTCAGATACCAAGCACGTTCCAAGGGGAGTTGCACTAGAGAACATGATGTCGTTCATGTTGAAAACCACCTATATCCTTAAGGTGGAGTAATCAGGAAAGAATTGAAGCGTGTTGATCCGAAGTTCTTGGCTTTGGAACAACAAGTATGTGGGCTGGCAGAGGCAGTAGGGCATTAAAGTGAACCAGCGAGCACCGCAGGAGGCAGTAGGGCAGCGATCCACCAAAAAGAAAGTTTCGAAAGAGAAGTCAGTGCCTTTGATTCATAACCCTACCTAAGGGAAATCCCTAGCAAAAGAGGCTCCGAAGGAAGTTCCTTGCCGACACCAGAGACTAGTCGAACGACTTTGACTGGGTGGTAATGATTAGAGGAAGGAGCACTCGATTCACTAGAGAATTAGTTCCCAAATTGAAGGATGCTCTAGAATACAATCGGTTAGAAGCATCCAGCCACAGAGTACTTCTCAAGTTTCCTCCACCCAACACCCTTCAAAATCCCAAACTTCTTGAGAGACGGGATGAAACTTGGGCACGGACCTAAGAGACGTGATCAACCAATAACGAAGGGAGGCAACACCTATCGGAGCCGAGGACTAACCTTGGTCAGCTCAGCTTCGTCTCCTTCAAGATTAATTGGGGGATATAAAAAAGGTATAAGACTAGAACGGATTCGACTTGGATAATTTGGTCGATTAGGGAGACCTTTCTTTCATTGAAGAAATCATGGAGGAGTCCGTCCCAGCAAAATGCTAGCTTCCGACAATCAAAGCGTATGACGAGTCTAAGGATCTCGTAAAGCACCTAGATTCTTATCCAACATGGATGGAACTCATGAATTTTGAGATATAATCAAGTGCATTCTCATTCACTCCCACAGGACTAGCCATGAGGTGGTTCAAACAGCTCAACGAAAGTCTGTTGCCTTATTCAAGGTGCTAGCTAGAGCTTTTGTCACATAATTTTTGGGTGGGAGAGATCAAAAGAAGTCGGTCACTCATCTACTAATCATGAAGCAAACGAGCCAGAGAACCTTGTGGAGTAGATAGCACGCTTCAACAGCGACACGTTGCAAATTGAAGGGCACACCAATGGTACGACTCTTGCAGCGGTCGTGGTCGGGCTTAAAGATAAAAAGTTGTGGTGGTTAGAGGTGAAAAACATGCTAATGTATGTTGAGCTACTGACTTAGGCACAAAAATACCTGTGCGGGAGAGCTGATCGACTCTCGAGGAAGCATTGAAGGAAAGAGCTCAATTTCGGAGTGAGAGAAGCCAACAAGTTGCCATGAGTCTGATATAAAGGAGTAGCGAAAACTGACCGAAATAGGGTACCACTCAGTCGAATTGAGAAGTACACTCCAAAAATAATCCTAGTTGATTAGATCTTAATGGAGATTCAAGATAAGGAGATGTTGAGATGGTGAAGCAAGATCAAGGCAGGGACTAAGTAGCGAAATATGGGCACGTAATGCCTATTTCACAAAGATCATTGTCATGAGGCCTTAGAGTGCTATGATATGAAAGAGTCCCTCATTCGAAACAGATACCTGAACAAGTATGTTGGAGAAGATGGAAAATGGTCTGAGTCCCATAACAAGAAAATGAGAGACGAAAGTTCACCACCACCTCAAGAAATTCGCACCATCCATTGAGAAACTATAGGAAGAAGATGCAACGAGGCCTGAGATGGAAAAGTAAGGAAACCCGAAGGATGCCCATAGCGAAAGCTTCAAAGTATCCCAGCAGAGAAAGTCCCACACCCAAACAGGGTTAGGTTGAATTAGTAGAGGTACAAATCCAGCAAGTACCTATGTCAAAAAAAAAATTAAATAAAGAAATTACACTAATGCCTTAGTAAAGTTACCGCTATTTATGAGACAGAAATAGGTAGGATCGTGCCAGTGAAGATCCTCGAAAAGTCTAGCATCACCACTATATTGCTGGATGGCCCTCTTCATCAAGTACTTAGCAGAGGGAAGCTTCCAGTAGACTAGAAGGAAGCTTGTCAGCTAAAATTCAAGGCTTCCAAATATGTGGTGCAGGGGGATAAGTTGTATAGGTGAGCGTACTCTTTACCTCTTCCTAGATGCTTAAATCCCAGCGAGGTAACTTATGCAACAAGGGAAGTACATGAAGATATATGTGGCAACCATAAATAAGCCAAGTCCATAGCCAAAAAATCAATAAGGTAGGGGTACTTTTTGTCAACCGTGCTGAAGATTCCAAGAAGTATGCTGATAAGGCAACCCTAATTCTCAGCCCAAAGATCCAAGCTTATAATGAAGCAAGAACCTTGGATCTAAGAGACTAACACCTCCTTATGGATTTGGAACAACCAAGAGGAAAAGGCTAGAATTTTGATTACCTCTTTGATCAAAGATCTAG
>JBBMEG010031661.1:0-22075 GCA_037832605.1 Cyclanthera cordifolia
CCATAATTGTGAGTTTTTACAAGGATCCTAGAAGGACCTCTAGCTTTGTAAAACCAAGCAACCTTGGAGCTTATCAGAAGGTCTCTCATGCCTTCATAATTTTAGAGAACAATGCCAGTGAGGCTGCCATCGGTTGGGCACTAGACCAATTTCAGTAGGGAGTTAGTTGTGGCAACCTCCTTCCTCTTTTTCGATCTCTTTGCTCCAACAGGGCAGAAAAAGTCATCAACCCTTCCTTGCTAGTCTTCGAATCCGAACTTCCAAGTGATCCAGCCGAAGTCGCTTGCTACGACTCTCGTATCTTCCATGGCGTGCTGAAAGAAGTCAGGCCCCTCCAGCTAGGACTGCTCCTGCCCAAGCCGGGGGGCCTTGATGACCATCTTTTTTGTTGCTTTTCTTTTCTTGAAGCATTTTACTTTGCCAACTTTAACTTTCCTTTACGTTGTAACCCGGAAATTTTTTGACTTTGAATGAATAACAGCCTTTGATTATTTCTCTATCCTGCTCATCCTCAATTTAAGTTCATGAAACGAAATAAGTATACTTAAATTAAGATAGCTTTTTTGAAAGAATGAGAAAATAACACTTTACTTTATTCATCGACAACTTGAATTACATTCTATTGAAAGTAAATTTTTCAAGTGTTCAGCATTCCAAGGATGAAGGATCTTTTCCCGTCCATGTCCCTGAGGTTGTCGGTGCCTGAGCGTGCGACTTTAGCGACCTAGTATGGTCCTTCCAAATTTGGCCCCAGGACTCCACTGTTAAGTTCTTTGGTGTTTTTCATCACCCTTCTCAACAATAAGTCGCCAACTTGAAAGCATTTTACCTTGACGCGAGAGTTGTAGTACTTGGCAATTCAACCTTTGTACGGTGTCACCTTTTTGTGGGTTCCGTCCCTTCTTTCTTCCATGAGATCCAGCCTCATCTACAGCTGTTGGTCAATTTGAGTTGGATCAAAAGACTTTACGCGCGGGGATGAAAGTTCTATCTCGACTGGAATTACAGCTTCCAACCCAAAGGCTAGCAAGTAGGGGGTTTCACCTGTTGACGTCCTGAGTATGGTGCGATACGCCCACTACACTTGCGGGAGTTCTTCTACCCAATACCCTTTCAAGCTTTCTAGCTTGGTCTTTAGATTCTTCTGGATGATCTTGTTGACTACCTCCACCTGTCCATTGACTTGTGGATGAGCTAGTGATGAGAAGTTGTGCTGAATCGCCGACTCAAAGTAGAATTGTTGGAAAGCTTGTCAAACTACTTTCCGTTATCAGTAACGAGGGTTCAGGGTATCCCAAACCGGTAGACTATACACCTCCAGATGAACTCCGTCACCTTCTTTTTGGTGATAGTCGCCAGGGCCTTAGCTTCGGCCCAATTGGTGAAGTAATCCACTACTATCACCGCTAACTTGACTTGGCCTCCCCCAACTGGTAGGGGTCCTATAAGGTCTACCCCTACTGCGCAAATGCCCATGGTCGGCCAAAAGTAGCCTTGCTTGACTAACGTCTTGGCTAGGGACCTTGCTCCTTCATGGTTGCCACAAACGCCTTCGTGCACTTCCTGCATTGCATAAGTGGCCTCGCTAGAGTCTAAGCACCTAAGGAGAGGTAAAGAGTACCCCCCCAATATACAACTTATTCCCTTGCACCACGTACTTGGAAGATTTGAACTTAAGTCGTCGGTCGTCCTTTTTGTCGTCTAGCAACTTGTCCTCTCCTAAGTATTCAAGGAAGGGGGTCATCTAGGTTGTTAGCGAGATTGGGGCTGCCTTGCTAATTTCGTACAGCAGCTTGGTGGTGATACTAGAATTACCTAAGATCTTTATCGGCACGGTCTTCACCACCTCGGTTTCGTAGGCAACATCTAACTTTGCCAAAGCATTGACGTTGGCACTTATGTATTCCCGAAGGGTCTTCTTGCTACTTTACCTCACGGTCAGTAGATGGGTGACCGACTTTTTCTAATCTCGCCCACCTAGGACTTGGGTGACGTAGGCTCTAGCTAGCTCAATGAATGAGTCAATTGACTTGCTCTTGAGCTGCCTGAACAATCTTTGAGTCGGTCATGTGAGCGTAAAAGAAAATGCTCAACAGTTAATTGCGTCTCGGACTTCATGGAGTTCCATCTATGCTCGATAGGAATCTAAGTGCTCTACATGATCTGTAGATCTGTCATAGTTCCATCTATGCTCGATAGGAATCTAAGTGCTCTACATGATCTGTAGATCTGTCATACCCCTTGATCGTCGGGAGCTTAAACTTCGCTAGGACAGACTCTTCCATGATTTAATCAGTGAAAGAAGGGTCGACCTGGTCGACCAGGCTGTCCAGGTCCAATCCTCTTGGTCCTGCGCCTTCTTCATGCTCCCCAATTGATCTTTGAGAAGGCGAAGCTGAGCTAACCAAGGTTGGTCCTCGGCTCCACTATGCCCCGTCTTTCTTCAGTGTTTGTTGACATATATCCCTGAGATCCGCTCCCTAGTCTGATCCTGTCATCCAGGCACTTGGAGCTCTAGAAGGATGTTGGCTGGATGACCCTTGCGTGGTACTCCGTGGTTGGATACTTCTAACTGACTGCGTTCGGGAAGACTTCTTAGCTCTAGAACCATTTCTCTTGTGAACCGAGAGCTCCCTCCTGCGATCATTATTGCCCACTCAAAGTCGTTCGACCGGTCTTTGGTGTCGAGAAGGAGCCTTTCTCGAAGCCTCCATGGCATGGGCTTTCCCTTTTAGCAGGGTCCCGAACCAACAGCGCTAACTTCTCCACCGCAGCTTTTTTCTTGGTAGGTTTTCGCCTTGCCAACTCTTCTGGTGCTTGCTTGTTTCCAACAATGGTTGTTTGAGCCGGAGGAGGTTGCCGGAGCATCTCCTCCAAGTGACTGAAACTCTCCGTCATTCTTTGCACTTGTTCCTCTAAAGCTAGAAACTTCGGATCCGCACACTACAGTTTTTTGCCTGGTTACCGCACCCTCTAGATCCGAGTGGTTCTCGACATGAATATTGTCATGTCCTCAGAGGCAATTCCTCTCAGAGCGTGCTCAACGTCCGACTGTACTTCGACACCGTGGTAGTGGTCGTTCTCAATGTTAGACATTTTTGCAGAAAAGTGTGTAAGAATCTAGCTTCTTAGGTAGAACACTCTCTCGTCCCCACAGACAGCACCGACTGTTGACGCCAAAAAATGGTCAACAGATATCCACAGTACGATTTGTATTACTAAGGATGAAAACCCTACAAAAACACTTTAGGACATAGCAGTATTGTGTGAACCACATGGCCTCTAATGCCTAAGTCAGTAAGAGATTTAGGAGAATAATTTAGAGAATTTTTAGAACTAAAAATGGCATAAGAATACTTAGGGTAGTTTAGCTTAAGATTCGCCCCCTTAAAATGGAGAATGATCTGTCTTCTTATAGCAGTCGGTTTCGTAACTAGTTCAGCTCACTTATGGGCGGCTTAATGGTCGGCCGTTGGAAACGTCCATCATTAAGTCGGGTATGAATACCGGCGTAACGCCTAACGGTTATCTTTTGGGATTGTAACGACTTTGACTCAGGAGTTACTTAGACTCGGTCAACCTTTGCAGATCCTCACCTCCACACCCGACCCCCTAAGGGTGCAGCGCTTTCGTTGTAACGCTAGGACGCTACGGGTGTGCAACGTCTCCAAACGCTACTTGGACTTTGTCGACTATCTACAAGAAAGTCCTAACCTCCACAACCAACCCACTCGGGTTGACCTACTCATTGTTGCTGGGGATGCCAAGAGGTGCAGCGTCTTCATGCGTTACTTGGACTCGGTCGACTCCTAGGGTAGTCCTGACCTCGACGCCCAAACCACTCTGGTTGACCTACAACTTGTTGAAACGGGGGTCGCCGCTAGGTGCATCGTCTCCATACGTTACTTTGACTCGATCGAATCTTTTGAGAGTCTAGACCTCCACGACCCACCCACTCGGGCTGGCCTACTTGGCATAACTCCTGGACGTTATCAGCGAATCCAGTCGTTACTTGGACTCGGTTGACTCTAGGGGAGCCCTGACCTCCACGAATTTTCCCCTAAAGGATATTTGCCTTCTTTTATCGGACCTGAGAGGGTCGAGACTGTAAGGGCCAACCCCTAGGGAGTCAAAGCCTTCTTTGGCTGACCCCTAGAGGAGCCGGACTTACCTGGCCGACCCCCGGGGGGTCGGTATGGACTTGGCCGACCCCGTAGGGGTCGTGGCCTCCATTTGATTGACCTTCGAGGGGTCGACATGGACTTGGCAGACTCCTTGAGATCAAGGCCTCTATTTGACCGACCTTCGAGGGGTCGGCAATGGCTTGGCCGACCCCCTAGTGGTCAAGGCCTCCACTTGGCTGACGCCTAGGGGGTCGGCATGGACTTGACCGACCCGTAGGGGTCAAGGCTTCCACTTGGCCAACGCACATGGGGTCGGCATGGACTTAGCCGACCCGTTAGGGGTCAATGCCTCCACTTGGCCGACCCCTAGGTGGGGTCCTAGCCTTCTCCGATTATTCAAGATATTTGCCTATGATAGAGAGTTTTTTTTTTTGTTCTTAAACTCTCTTAACAATTAAGTAGTCATTCTAAATAAAAAAAAAACTAAAAGGATTAGAGACACATTTCAAATCGACCATTTTACATAAAAGAATGAAAGAACACAACGTAAAAGGCCAATAACAATTAGTCAACACAACATCAATTGACGTTAAATAAGCTATTAAGTTTAACTCTATCAACACAATAACCACTGACGAACAAGAACCCACAAAGGAAGAAAAGAGCTATAAAATCGTAGAGGTGTGAAGAATCCGTCAAAAGTACAACTCAAAGGTCATTGGAATAGAATATCCTTTATCAATCAGCTTCTCCTCTGATAACCACAACTGAAAAACATAAAGAACCTGGTCTCTCAATAAGGAAACCCATTAGCAGATTTCTTAATAAAAACATTAAAAAAAACTACAATAAAGTAGACATTGATAGTGTCGAAACTTCCATAAGAATTAGGATTTCTCAGAGTTATCGAGCCCTTGATTATTCCACTTTAAGATTTTCATGATGAACATCAGGGTGCACCATAAAAAAATAAGGATCACACTTAATATCTTCCTTAGAACTCATTTGAGTGGGAGGGAACCTTATTTCAAAATAAATAGTGAGAGAAGGATCAATGTCAACTGATCCTGTGATCTTCATCAAAATTTGCATTGTGAGATGCTAATGGGGCTAAGTGTCAACATTTTTTAGTCGACCCCCTTTGGCGTGTGTTCACTAGGGTTAATATCAGGGCGAGTTTCCCGAAAGGGATAGAAGAATGATTTCAATTGGTATTTAACCTATCCTTTGACGACACTTACTAAGAGAAATCGACTGGTTCAAATTGATGGACTACACTATTAAGGGATTGGTTAAGAAGCTAGCCAAGTTCTCGATCAAAAAATTGTAACTAGAACCATAGGGATAAGCCTTATTATGGTATTGAGTTTCTTGTTGAGAAGATTCTGACACTATGGAGGAGCATTTGACCTATTCTTTGCGTCACTTGCTCTTAAATTTTGTAGTTGTACCATTACATTAATTCATATTTGTTCAATTTCCTATGATTTTAAGTTGAGAAGTTTTTAAATCAATTTTTATGTCAAAACCATGAATGACATTTTTTTAAATGGGAATAAAATTGAAATGTTCTTTTAACTTATAATCTAGCAACATGCCTTAATTACTAATCTAAATATTCTCTAGTGGCAAATTAACCAAAGTAAATATATAACACTTGGAAAACAATATCAATATAATTCTTATCGTTAAACGACAAAAAGCTTTTTCTAATGAAGAATGGTCCTCTAAAACCCCTAGCCTATACAATGTGAAATTTTTGCTAGATGCATGTTTATTGACATGGTGCCAATGAAAAGACTGAGTCTATTTGTTGCGTATGTTGCATACGCCTTGCCCAAAAAGGCTAACAACATGGTCACATCTTAAGACAACATCCAATCCCTACATTGGATGTATGGATAATCTTAATGTGAAAGAGAAGGCGGCAAGATCGATTAGGAAAAATATTCTATAAATGATGATGCACTTCGGTACAGCATAAATGAATAAGGCTATAACAGACAAGTCTAGTAATGCAAATTTTATTCTAGAAACACTGCTCTTTTTTATGAACTTAAAAGTAGAGACAAATGTTGTCTCAAAGAAGTTCAGTTCAAGATCTTGGAGCTCAAGAACAAAGCTTGGAGATCGAACCTCAAAGGCTACTATATAAGAGGAAAAGGTTGAATAAACGCAGTGCACCTAAAGTAAAAATGGTCAAGATCAAGAAGAATGGAAGGAGTTTCCATTGTCACGAGTTGGCCATTAGAAAAGAAATTGTCCTAAGTATAAAGAAAGTAAGGTATATTGGATTTTTCAGATACTGAAGTCTTGTTTAGTGGTGAATCTTCCAATTCTTGGATAGGTTATTCAGGAGGCATTGGACATATGCGTTATTCTTTTAAGAAAAGTGACTGATAGGAGCAGTTAGTTAGTGGAATAGTAGTCCTAAAGGTTTGGACTGGAAAAGTTATTTCAAAAATAACAGTGATAAATGCCTACGGGTAATAGTAGAACAAACAAACGACAAATAATTTTTCCTAAATACAAAACATATTTTTGGCATCTTAGATTGGGTCACATAAACTTCAATAGGGTTTTAAATTTAGTAAAAATTGGTTCTCTAACTGGGTTAGAGATAGACAGTTTACTTGTATGTGAATCTTGCATAGAAGGCAAAATGACCAAAAGACCCTTTTACAACAAAGGGAGCTAGAGCCAATTAACCCTTAGAGCTTATACATTCAAACTTGTGCGGTCCGATGAATCTTAAAAGTCGGGAGGGTATGAGTACTTTTTATCCTTTGTAGATGACTACTCTAGATATGAGTACATTTATCTAATGCAACATACATTTGAAACTCTTGAAAGATCAAGGAGTTCAAAGCTGAGGTTGAAAATCAATTAGATACAAAGATTAAGACGCTATGATCGGATTTTGGTGGAGAGTATATGGACTCGGAATTCTAAAACTATTTGGTAAAACATGGAATAACGTCCCAACTCTCAACTTCTGGAACACCTCCGCATAATGGTATATTAGAAAGAAGAAACAGAACATTTTTTAGAAGTGGTTCGGTCTATGATGTGCTCTACTAAACTATCGATATCATTTTGGGAATATGCGTTGGAGAATACGTTTAATATTTTTAACATGGCACCCCTAAAGAGTGTCTCAAAGACACCCTATGAGTTTTGGAAAGAACGTATAGGTAGTTTACGCCACTTAAGAACTTGTGAAAGTTCGGCCTATCTGCTGACTACAGATCCGAAGAAATTAGAACCACGTCCAAAGCTATGCTTATTCGTAGGTTACCCTAAAGAAACGAGAGGGCGTTATTTTTATAACCCAACTGAGAGTAGAGGGTTAGTATAAAAAATGGAAACATTCTTAGAAGACGATTATGTTAGAGATCATAAACCTCGATCAACATTATTGTTTACTTGCACTATTGCTTTCTGTAATCAATTTATGTTTTGAATAAACTTTTTGCTTTCAAAGCATTTAAATTGCTAGTCGTTGTGTTATGTGAAGTTTATTGAGTTTTCGATTATCAATTTGATTGTTTTCATTAGAATTGGAATCGCAATCTATGATTTACGATCTTCATTGTTTTGAACTATGTTCTTTATTGCGATCTTACTTTCAATCATGATTTCTATTGTATTTGTTGTATCGACTATTTCTGTAACAATGTCGTGCTAAATCAGTTCCGTAGGATTAGATCTACGTGATTTCGTATTGTGATAGTATTGAATCGAAAGATGTCTAATTATCATGCATTGTTATAGCATTTCGAGTACATTTTTTCAGACAAGTCATTTGTAATCTGATTTTATAATTGCTTCGAGAGAAGGATTATAGAATAAATCTGCATTACATACATTGGGTTAGGAATATTTACCTTACTATTTGATGAGAAGTCAGATATGGCCTTCATACTAATGTTTTTTACTTGATTCAGATGTTGAATTGTGTTATTCGAGAGAAGCAGTTATCGAGGTATATCAGTTGTTCGCTTCTTACCGTTAAAAGTTCAATGTTGTAGCAATCTGTAATTTGTATCCCTAATCTAGCCGATCCATCTTTTTTGTGAACATTCTTTGTTTTACAGTTGATTTGTTTGTTCTTAATCACTCACTTGAACCAGTTTTAGTCTAGTCTTTTAAATGTACATGTTGCCTAATCTAATCTCACATGTTGACCTTGAGGAAGTAAGACCTTATGACCTCTTATGAAAAGTAAAACTTAACTATAATAAGACAGTGTATACTTGCACATTTAAATTTGACCTCGAGTAGTTATATTTTGACAAAATATTTTGCTAAAGGAAAGGCATTTGAGGTAGATCATGCTGTAACAAGTTTTTGGCGTCGTTGCCGGGGATTTGTGAAATTCAATTTACTAAAGAGCTAAATAAAAATTATTTATTTCGAAGGTAGCAACTTGTATAAACGAGAACGAGCTTAAGCAGGAATTCACTTTTTACGACGAGCCAGAGCGTTTATTACGAAGGATATGAAGAGAAAATAGGAAGATGATAGCTAACCAAGGTAACCCAATTCCTATTGTTCATCCTGAATTAGAGAATCCAATTATTGTAGAAAATGATAGGGAAAAAGCTCCTAGGACTTGTGCACTTCCTGATGTTGATGAGCTACAACGTCAGACTTAGACCTACGATAAATGCTAGATCTTTTGAACTTTAGTCTATCATGCTAAGATATAGATTCATGGGCAAAATTAGCAGTCAAATTCTAGCTAAGTATTTTCCACCTACTAGGAATGTTAAGATTAGAAATGAAATAATGAATTTTGAGCAAGGAGATGATGAATCCATTATGGAAACATGAGAAAGATTCAAAGAGTTACTTAAAACTTGTTCGCATCATGGAATACCCTTTTTTGTTATGTTGGAGGTTTTTACTATGCACTAGACCATAACTTGAAATTACTTTTGGATACGTCAGCAAATGGTGCCTTATTTTCGAAGAATTACAATGAAACTCATGAAATTTTAGAAAGGATTGCTCAGAACAATTATCAGTCGAAAAAGGCCAAAGGAAATAGAAATAAAATTGGTTCCAACGTAGAATTTGATGGACTAAGTACTATGAACGCATCAATGGACCAATGGACCTATAAGTTGAAAGCTACAAAGAACTAATCTAATCCTTCTATGTTAACATCAAGCTTATTCCACTAAAAGCTCATGTTGAACTCTCTCGCGATATAGGACAAGTTTCTATCCACAAATATAATAAGTCATCTATGATATGACCCTTCATGAGCTTTATCGTAATTCACAATTGGTACAAGAAATTCGTTCTACCCCTAAAATGCATCTTTCTGCTTTAGCGCCACTGATTTGACTAATAAAAAAGTTGTTTATAGTCACACTATAAACAAATGTCCTCTAAGGCCAAGGAGAGGCAGGATTCCTTTGTTTAAATCCGGAATCAGTTCTTAAAGGAACAACTCTAGTTCTTCCTCAATATTAAGGAATGTGTGAATTCCTTTTTGTGATGTTAAGCTCCCAGCTAGTCACTAAGACAATCCCCAACGTGGGAGGCTTATTGACCTAGCGTTGTTTTGCTAGTCTTACCGATGCACATCAAAGGATGCTTTCATAAAGCAGGAGTTTACAACCCACTAAGGATTAAGATCACATCGATATACGATCATCCTTAGTGAAGTAGATGATACGAATTTATAACAAAATTACTAGCTTAAACATAAAACTTCTTGTCGCGTCTAATGCAAAAACTCCTTTTCACATACGCGCCCCCACTCACATGCCTCTACATGAACAACCATGATCAGGTCGTTTGCAACTCTTGCAAAGTGGGCCGCACCAACAATGTTACCAAGACTTATGCAGTCTACCATTAGTCTATATATTGTAGGCGACTTGTGTTAATAAACATTGAACTAGATCCACTTGTATATCCCACATACTTGTCCAAATGTTCATCTATATAACCAAGGGTATATCGACATTAATCCAATTAATTCGATAAGGTTGAATGACGTTTGAATATTAAATGCGCAATTTAAAGAAAATAATAACTTTTATTATTAACTAAAAAGAACATTAAATATCTAATATTAAATGTTTGTTCTTAAATATACAAACTACTAGATCTTTAGAGCACAACCCTTAATAATCTTCTAGTTGCACTAAATTCGTAATAAGACTATTACATGTTAAGCCACAACACCAAGTCTCCCGCTTGCTCTAGATCGTAGAAGATGCCTCTTATAGACCCATACTTCTTTGGTGACCCTCAAAAACTTCGAGCGATGCATGATGGCAATCTTTTCGAATATGTTTGAGAAAATTGTTGAAGTTTTCATCGATGATTTCATAATCATAGGAGAGTCTTTTGCAGCATGCTTGAATAATTAAGAAAGATTGTTAAAATGTTGGGAAGATACTAACTTTGTTCTTAATTGGGAAAAATGTCATTTTATGGTAAAAAAATGTATAGTCCTAGGTCACAAAATTTCAAAGGAAGGAATCCAAGTTGACAGAGCCAAACTAGAAGTGATTGAGTAGTTAAATTACCTAGAGATTTTATAAGATGTGGTAAGATTTCTAGGACACGCAAAGCTTCTACAGGATGTTCATTAAAGAATTTTCAAAATTTTCTAAACTTGTTAGTCTATTACTGAAGCAAAACCGTGTTTTTAACTTTGATGAAAACTGTGTCTTTGCATTTAATTTCTTAACAAAGGTTTTAGTTTCAGCACCTATTATAATCATTCCCGATTGAAACAAACCATTCGAGTTAATGTGTGACGCTAGCGATTTTTCTTTTAGCGCAATTCTGGGTCAACGTAGGGAAAAATGTATTCATCCTAAGTACTATGCTAGCAAAACCTTAAATGAAGCATAAAAAAATTACACGAACACTGACAAAAAAATGTTAACTATTGTTTTTGCCCTTGATAAACAGATCTTATCTTATAGGGTCTAAAGTGATAGTTTATACAGATCATGCAACTATTAAATATTTAATGTCAAAAGTTGAGGGAAAACCTCGGTTGATTTGTTGGGTGCTCTTTAAAAAGAATTTGATGTAGAGATTTTGGATAAGAAAGGTAGTGAAAATCGTGTTGCACACCATTTGTTTAGAATAGAACACCACAGGTTATGCGCGAGCAGTAAGAGATTTAGGAATTATTTCCTGATGAAAAATTGTTCGCCATTACGAGTGTTCAGAAATCTAAAGCACTGTGGTTTTCTAACTATGTGAACTATTTAACGAGAGATATAATGCCAACAAGATTAAATAAGCATCAAAAGAAAAAAAAAATCTTGTATGAGGTGAGAAGTTATTTTTTGGATGAACCATATTTGTATAAACAATGTGTTGACTACATTATCAGAAGATGTGTTTCAGAGAATAAAAGTAATGAGATCTTGAAAGAGTGTCAGCATCATCTTATGGTGGACATTTTGCAGGAGCCACAACAAAGGTATTTCAGTTAGGATACTTCTGGCCTAGCATTTTTAAGGATGCTCACTATTTTGTAAAAGCATATGATCAATGCAAACGTAAAGGTAATATAGGAAGAAAAGATGAAATACCTTTAAATTTTATTTTAGAAGTTGAATTGTTTGATGTGCACATTTTACTTGTTGTAGACTATTATCAAAATGGATTAAAGCGATTACTTGTCCAAATAATGATGCTAAGATTGTGATTAGAATTTTTCACAAGCATATATTTACAAGATTTGGAACTTCCTAAGCTATGATCGATGATGAAGGGACTCATTTCTTGAGCTACAACATATCACCCCTAAACTAATGGTTAGGCTGAGATTTTAAATAAAGAAATCAAGGGGATTTTAGAGTAGTTGATCAATCCGAATTGAAAAGATTGGTCAACTAAGTTAGATGACTCTCTTTAGGTATATAAAACAGCGTTCAAAATACCTTAAGGTATGTCACTTTTCCAATTGTCTTTGAAAAAGCAACCACTTACCTTTAGAACTGAAACACAAAGCTTATATGGCTATAAGAGAACTGAATTTGGATTCGAAACTAATTGGGCCAGTGAGAATGCTGCAGGTAATAGAGTTAGAAGAATTTATAAATTTCTCTTTTGAAAACGCCTAACTTTATTAAGAGAAAACAAAAAAAATGTCATGATAGAATAATTATGCCCAAGCAATTTGAAGCAGACCAGCATGTATTATTGTGTAATTCCAGGTTGAAGCTGTTCCCTGGAATGTTAAAATCTAAATGGTGTAGACCTTTTGTTCTTTTGCAGATATTCAAGCATGGGGTAGTAAGAATTAAAAATCCAATGGATCAAACGATATTTACTGTTATTGGTCATAGGCTGACATTACTGGGGGAGAGGATTTCAAGAAGTTAAATTCTTCTCATCCTTTGATTACTGATTGAGGAAAGAAATTGTTGGAGGTATTTGATATTATTAATGCTTATTGTATTCTAGAGACCAACATGTTAGTATAATTCAGTCCTAAATAGTGTATATAGTTTAAATAGTTAGTTTTGTGTTGATTTGTAGTGTAAATGTTTTTTATTTTTTTCTTATAGTTTTTGTGTGATTTAAATTTCTTAAAATGTAAATATATTATTCATATTTTAAAAAAACTGTGAAAATGACAAAAAGATTTTTGAAAAAAAAAAGGCAGCAATCAATTTCAAAAAGAGAAAAGAGAATTATTGGGCCCAATAGGATTTGCATGCATATTCAAGGCAATCATTTTAGAAAATCATATCTTTGTATCAGTTGGCCAGTCGGTTTTGAATCTGATGGTTATTAAATTAAACTGGCATAAAAGCACTGGCTCACCTATTTTGCGATGGCATCAGTTCGTTGATAAGCGATTTAGGCGTGATAAGCATCGAAAATGAAAGGGTGTAGCGTTGCATTCCCACGATTTGCATTTTCCTTTAAATTCAAAGCCTTGCCTTCAAATTCGTTACGCTTTCAAACTCTTTTTTGCCCTCAAAATTCCTTGCCTTCCCAAAACCTTTTTGTTTTTGTTTTCGTTCCAAACCATAATTCTGAGATGGCTCATACACGAAGTTGTAAAGCTCCCACAACAGCCACTATGACTAAACGAAATGAAAAGAAGAAGTTAGCGTTTTCTAAATTGTAAGGAGAAATTTCACGAGATCTTATGGTGATTAAAGAGATCGTAATTGTTGTTGTTGCCCAAGTCCTTCAAGAAATTTTTGTCAAAAATGGTGAGGCAGAGATGGATGTAATGGAAGTGGAGAATGTTATGAGTGATGTTAATGTAGTAGAAGCGAAGGAATAGGTTATTGAAGAGAGGAATGCCGATGAATAGAGAATGAAAGAAGAACTGCACAAGATGGTGGAAGAAATTGCTGATGAAATAGAGAAAGAAGAAGTAACTGCTGAGGTTAGTTAAGAAGTAGAAAGTGAAGAGGTCGAGAAGAGTGCCCAAGAAGAAGAAGATGAAGAAATTCAAGAAGAGGAGTTGGCTGAAAAAGAAGTTGAAGTTGAGGATGTTTTGGTCACTATCGAACAAACTAGGGCAGTGCATGTTGCTGAAGAGGAAACTGATGATTAAATAGAGGAGAGTTTGTTCACACCAAATGAAGAAGGAAGAGCATAAGTGGTGAATATTCAGTTACAAACTACTAAACAAGTCTAAAGTTTGCACAAGTGGAAAGGTAAAAAGAGTTACTAATGAAAAGTTGGTACAAAAGAGGTTAGAGTCACTGTAGCATAGATAGTTTCTTCAGGAACATGACTTTCTGTGAATTTTTACTGTAATGCCTAAAACGATTGAGAACGCCAATCCAAAATAAGGGATAGAGTCAAATATGTATGCCAACTGAAGAACTTCGGTGTGAATGGGTAAGAGAGTTCTATGCAGGAATTACAGCCAAGGAAGTCTTTGAGTTGAGAGTTAAATGGACTAAGGTTGAGTGGAGTGTGGAAGCCTGAAATGAAATGTTCAGACTTCCACTTCATGGGTCGGAAGAATTTCAAGCGTTGATGTTGAATCCAACTTAGGAGCAGATGAGAAGATGCCTTGAAGTCATAAGAGCACCTGGGGTGAGTTGGAAAGTCTCGGCTGAGACTTGTTCCTTGCAAGCTACATATGTGATTGACGATGCTTACAACTGGATGGTGTTCATAAAGATAAATTTGATGTCGATAACCCATGATACAATGTTGACCAGAGATATAACACTTCTAATTTACGCAATTATGGAGTTCTGAGATTCAAAAGCGTTTTATGAACTGAAGCAAGAATTCGGGTCTTTGAACAAAATATTTGATGATGTGATCAAAGCATATGGTTTGAGCAGAACGTTGATGAACTTTGTGTTTATAAGAAAATCATTGACAAGAAAGTAGTGTTTATATTGTTATATGTAGATGACATCTTATTCACTGGGAATGATGTAAGGACATTAACTAATATCAACAATGGCTAGTTAACCAATTATAGATTAAGAATTTGGGTGACGCTTCGTACGTTCTTGGGATCTAGATATTAAGAGATCGGTCCAGGAGAAAGCTAGCCTTGTACCAGACATATTACATTGACAAGATGCTTGTCAGGTATGCGATAAGAGATTCCAAGAAGGGTCAACTACCTTTTAGGCATGGAATCTCGTTGTCTAAGGAAAATAGTCCTAAGACACCTCAAGAGATTGTGAAGATGAGACGGATTCCCTACACTTTGGCGGTAGAAAGCCTGATTTATGCTATATTGTGTAAAAGACATGACATTTGCTAAGCAGTACGCATTGTCAGTAGATATCAATCAAACCAGGGTTGGATCTCTGGATTACAGTTAAGAATATTCTTAAGTATCTTAGGAGAATGAGGTATTATTTGCTTGTGTACATTTCTAAGGATTTGATCCTTACTAGGTAAGAAGACTCTCGTTTTCAGACTGATAAGGACTCTATGAAGTCCATGTCAAGATCAATGTTCACCTTCATCAGTGCGCTGTAGTTTGAGAAACATCAAGTAAGGATGCATCACAGACTCTAACTATGGAAGCTAAGTACGTAGCTGTGTTTGATGGAGCAAAAGAGGTGGTATGGCTGAGAAACTTCCTAGCAGATTTAGAAGTAGTTCCAGGAATGGATAAGCAATCACTTTGTATTATGATAACAGCGAAGTTGTGGCCAATTTCAAGCAACCTAGAAGCCATAAAAGAGGAAAGTGTATAGAGAGAAAATATCACCTCATCAGAGAGATAGTGCATATGGGCAAAGTCGTTGTCCCCAAAATTGATACGATTGATAATATTGTTGATCCTTTTACAATGGCTCTCCCGACTACAGTGTTCGAGTGTCATCTAAGGAGTTTGGGTCTACAAGAGGCGTCTTTCGCGGTCTAGAGCAAGTGTGAGACTTGATGTTTTGGCTAAGCATGAGATAGTTTTACTAAGGCTTTAGTGCAAGTGGGAGATTGTTAGAAGTTGTGCCCTAAAGGCCTAGTAATTTGTATTTAAAGAAATGTTAGACATTTAATGTTAAGTTTTTGTTATTAATAATAGTTATTATTTTTTATACCTGCACATTTAATATTCAAAGGTCCTTAATTAGACCTAAAATCACAAAAGATACTCAAAAAATGGACTCAAGACGTCAAAATCACCAAAAGGGTCTAAGTCAGAAAAATTGGGTTGGAAATCAAGGCGATGGCATGTGACTTTTTCGACCGGAGCAGTAGTCTAACGCGCTTCTTCTCACGTAGGCATACATGTTCAATAATGCTTCAAGTTGTGCGTTCAACAACAAATCTGAAGGGAACGAGTGGCTGCACAGGAGAAGGTGCAATGGTGACAGCTGGATGCGCATCACGTGGCGATCGACAACGAGCAGGAGAGACTACTCTGACGCCTACATGATTCCATAAATTGGAATGTTATATGCGGCATTCTTCCACGAGTTGTGTCAAATGCTTGACGATTGCGAGTTGGGAGCATGTGTAAGCGCGACGTGTTGCGAGTCGCAGTTGGGTGGATCTTCTTGCAAACCAGACAGGTGCACGCGACTTTCCCCAATTGACAGCATTGAAACCTATGTATGGCGATGTTGGAATTTCGTGCAAAGTGCAAAAAACCGAGGCAAAATAATTGAGCAAGGATGGTGTCGGCTCTATGGTTTTGTAAAACCAAATAGTGACCCAATGATGGGTATTTATTGCTCAAATTTTTCCCTCCCCTTTTCCTTTAATGATTTTTGAGTCATTTAGCCATCAATTTCCTTTTCTTTCTTTTCCTTTCATTTTTTTATTAATTGGTAAATACTGAATTTCATATTTACAAGAATGCCCTTGCACCTATACTACAAAATTACCTTTAATGGTAAAATTACCAAAATATCCCTATGGTTTAAATGTAAAATAAAGCCAAAATTATTTACAATAGCCATTAAAACTCACGAAAAGGTCGTTTTGAAATCTGGGGGCATTACATTGAGTTTAATTTAAGGTGAACACCAATTTAGAAATTAATTTTCTACAATTATTTTTTTACATTCAAATGTAGTAGGATTGACGAAATAATCTGGATAATGATGATCTTATTTATACAAAAAAAAAAAAAAAAATTAAGTCTTAATTTTATTACTATGGACAAAAGACTATTTCTTAAATTTTATCTAACTATGAATTAAATAATATTTTTTTAAACTTTAGGAGTTAAATTTAATTATCTTTAAATTTATAGCGTAACATTTTAATCCTAACAATATTCCTAACCTAACTAGTACCCGTCGAAATGAGTTTAGTAGATGACTTAGCTCAGTTGCATTAGTGATGTCTTAGTATATATCTACTTGAACCATGACATATATCATAATAAACCATTAAGTAGCTTCGTGATTGAGATAGTTAATAATTTTGTGTGCATTTGAAATTAAATTAGGCCCTCTTAAAAAAAAACATTTGATTTTTTATTCAAAAATTTTGAAGTAAAATAATTTATTTAGATTTGAAAAAAGTAATTCGCATTAAAAAAATTTTACCCTCCATAGAATATTTTTTACAATCATTTCTATCCCTCTTGTCGTTTTCAATCGACATATTTGATTAAAGCCTATTAGTTTAACTACTGATAAAAAAGTCTATCAACTAAATCTAGTGATAGAAAATTATCAACTACTGTTGATGACTATCAATTGAATTACTAATTGAAAACAATCAGTTGAACTGATTGGAATTATTATCTCAACTAATTGAAACACAAACATTTAAGTCATTTTACATGAACCGACCTAATTTTCTACTATATAAAAAATAATTTTTTTCAGAATTTTGCTAAACATGTAATTTCATTGGTTTTTTTTTTTTTTCTCTTAAACGATAAAACTCAAATGTAAGAATAATATAAAGACTTTAACGTATATGTCTTCTTATTAGAGAGTTGATGCGTATAACATATAAAGAATCAAAAGATGAAATAAGTTGATATATTCACAAATAATTAGTGGGGAGATCCGATTGAAATGGAAAGAATATTCGTGAAAGAAAAAGAAAAGAAAAATACATGATGATGAACTTTCTAATTTGAATTTAAATATGACTAAAAGGCAAAAAATTAACGAACAAGGAAGAGAGGCTAGATTAGATTAGTTAGGATGTTCATGGTTCGGATGGCTTCATGATTTGAAATGAGCATAGCAAACTTGAGTCAACGCTCATAAAAGCTCCTGCATTGTCGAACTCTCCGCAGTAGTTGGGTGCTGAAAATATTGTGACCAATTGCCTGTCTCCGAAAAACTCAAACCCATCTTCAACTACCTGCTCCCATCCCAAAATTAAAAATTAATAAAAAAAAGAACTATTTAGTCGAAATGCATATTATATATGGACATGAATACTCGCCCAAATATTAATTAAGAAAAACTTCATAAATATTTGATTTTTTAGTGTCTAAATTTTTAGAAATGTTTTTATTTAGTGTCTAAATTTTTAGAAATATCTATTAATTTCTTGAATTTTTTTGCTTTGTGTTCGTTGGACTCTGAATTATGTACCTACTCAAAAGAGGTTGTGACATGTTGATTTGATTAGGCCTAGATTCGTGGGTCCTTCTCCTAATTTCAAAAAAAAAAAGTGCCTTAAATTTCTAATTATTATTGTTTTTTTAATTAATGATATATTTGGACCACAAATAATAAATGAGATAAGGAGAATGAGAATAAATATGATTCTCTTTGTATCAACCATGAACAATTATTTTCCTCATAATTATTTTTTCTCAAAATCATGTTTTTTTTTTATTATTTTAACTACATTTTTAATTATCATCTTCATCATAATAATTCTCTTTACCCAAATACAATAATCATTCTTTTTTATATTCTTTTTTGCTCTTCTTCATAATCAATTTCATGATAGCATAATAATTCAATTTTAATTGTATTTATTAGATAAAAGCTAGATTATGTATTTTAGATATGTTAGAAACGTTAACAAAAAACGGTAGTCACGTATATAAAATTATGGTAAACAATAAGAATAAAAAAATAAGCGTAGAAAGCAAAGAAAAAATAATTGCATGCATATAAATGGGTAGGAGAATTCTACTTTTATCTATCTAGTATCATTAGCTGCTACAAAAATTTACCAATTTTTAAATATTTTATTAATAAAATAAATTTTTGTGGCACCTAGAGAGCTCTCTTATGCATTACTTCAACAATAATATGTAAAAAGGAAGAAAGAAAGAAAGCGAGACCTGGTGAGCGCGGCATATTAGATCAAGATCGTGTTTCTTCAAGAAATCAGCCAACTTATCAATACCAAACGTAAAGGAAACTCCCCTATCATTTTCACCCCAACCTCTTGTATGTCTATCCGGATCCGCCCATAGAAGATCGCAAAGAAGCCCCTCGTCTGGCACGTCAATCGGTCGCTCTATATCCCCCACCTGCTCCAAGCTCTGCATTTCTGGAGAAATCCCCCCATGCATACACAATATCTTATCGTCGATAACTGCCGCCACTGGCAAGCAGTTGAAACAATCCGTAAAAATTTTCCAAAGACGCACGCTGAATCGCCGCTTGCACTCATCGTAGAATCCGTAGATCCGATTGATGGAAGCGCATTCATGGTTCCCTCTCAGTAGGAAGAAATTGTCCGGAAACTTTATTTTGTAAGCCAAAAGAAGCGTTATGGTTTCGATTCCCTGTTTTCCTCTGTCTACATAGTCTCCGAGGAACAGGTAGTTTGAGGTGGGCGGAAACCCGCCCATCTCAAACAACCGCAGGAGATCCGAGTACTGCCCATGAATGTCACCTTGAAGATCCCACAAAATTAAATAAAATTCAAAATTCTAATTCTAATTATATATTAGAATGAATTGATCGAATGTATACCGCAAACGTTGATGGGAGCTTCCAATTGTAAGAGATTTGGCTGGCTGAGGAACACTTGTTTTGCTGTGATGCAGAGTTGTCGGATTTCGGGCTCTGTCAGCTGAATCTTTTTGCCTTTGTTTTTTCTTCCTTCCAGCAGCCTGTCTATCAAACCCTCCAATCCTTCCATTTCTGACCGCTCTTGTTTTTGCATATTGAAAAACTCAGAACAAATGCTGCGGGATGAGATCTTATTTTCTTTTCTTTTTTTTTTTTCTGTTTAAGCGCAGAGATAAAGATAATAATAGTGATAAAAAAAAGGGAAATAATAAAAAATGTCTTTGATTTATGGGTACCAGAGAGTGGCCTTTGTTAACCAAGAATCACTAACCTCCTTTTCCTTTTCCTGAAGATTAGGGTTCTAATCTCCTTTTACACCACAACTCACACAGCTAAGGGTCTTGGTTAACTATTTTGCTTTTTTTTTTTTTTTTTTGCTTTTTTTTTTTGCTTTTTTTTTTTTTTTTAATTTTGGTTTATTTTAGGGCTTGTTTCTTCTTTAATTTTATTTTGCTTTTTTTTTTTTTACAAGTACATTTTATTATAATAGTATTATTCAAAATTAAATTGTCATTATTAGGATTTCTAAATTTTTAGAATAAAAAAAAAAAAAAAAATTAATGTAGTAATCTTTGACTACTTCATCACTTAATTTAATTGTTTATGCCTTTGACTTTTATCTATGCCATATGCTTTAAAATTTTGTTGTATAAAGTCATATATTAGTAAATGTGGTTTTTTATTATTTCTCAAATTTTCTAAACTCATATAAGTTTCTTTAAAAAATATATAAATACTTATTTATATGAAATATATAATTACTCAAAATAATTAAAATTGTTTATTATTTATTTTTCTTTATTATAACTCTTGATTTGAGTTCTTTTGACTTAATTTTTTTATTATAAATATTTTTTAAATCTATTTTTTTATTTATCATTTTCATTATTTTTATAATCCTTATCAAATTTAATTGTTATATTAAAAATATAGAATCATTTTTTGAAATGATAAATAAATTAATTAAATATACAAAACTATGAACTTCATTAAAAATATTATATATCTATTTTTTTCAAATTAATAATTAAAAAAATATTTTATTGGATACTTTAAAATATTAAAAAACTATATTCTAATATAATAAGAAAAATTAAATTATAATGTTAAGCTCTCTTGCTCGAAAAGTCAAGTCTTACTTTTAGAAATGGGAAGGCTATGTGCTGTCAAGGGGGGAGATAAAGAGGTTTCGATTAAAGTAGTTGCTTAGGCTATATTCCTTACTTATACCGTGAACTACTTTCACAATCCTAAGATGATTTGTGAGGATATTGAATTCGATTGCTAATTATTTGAGGGGTTTCGACAAGGATAAAAAGCAAATGCAGTACTGGTCAAGATGAAGCAAGATGAGTATGGGCAAGGAGACAGGTAGCATGGGCTTTAGGAGCATTATACAGTTCAACCAGACAATGTTAGCAAAGTAGAGTTGGAGAATTCTCGGCAACCAACATAGCCTCATTTATCGAGTTTTTAACGGAATCTAGAAATGGGAACTTTATGAGTGCTCAAGGTGGCAAGACTCCTTCCCAAGCTTTGAGAAGTATCGTTTGAGAGAGGGAGTTGTTCCAAAAAGAGATCAAATGGAAAGTGCGAAATGTAGGAAAAATTGTGATCAGGAGAGATTCGTGGCTCTACAAAGAGGGCAATCCAAGAGTGTTTAGTGCGAAAGAGCCTTGTAATGAATTTAAAGTGGGCATGTTATTGATGATGATAGTCAAAGGTGGGATGTTAACAAAGTTAATTCTATTTTTTCCTTGAGGAAGCAGACAAGTTTATTAGAATCCCGTCAAATGCTAGATAGAGTGGATGAAATTATTTGTAATTGGAGTTCTAATGAAAATTTCAATGTTAAAAGTGCCTTCTAGCTAATTGGCTGTTTTGGCTGATCAAGTTCAAGAAGCTTCTATTTCAATTTTTACCTCGACTGTTAATTTGTGGAAATATTTTTGGGAAATTGAGGTGCATCCTAAGATCAAAATTGGCTCTGGAGTGTTTTGAAAAATGCTATTCTCACAAACACTAACGTTCAAGGGGAGAGTGAATACCATGAACTGGTGTGAGCTTTGTGAGAAATTAAATGAGACGAATCTCGGTGTGATCAAGGATTGTAAATATGCCCACCAAAGCTTGGTCATCTAATTTCCCTTGTCTAACTGATTTTACTTTATTTTTTAGGGGCATTAATTTTGGAGAAATTTTCTGGATGGGCATCTGCAAGAAAATAGATAAGAAAAATCGCCACAATGAAATCATAATTATTTGGATATGAAATTTTTGGAACAATGTTAAACATAGCCATAATAAGGCCAAAATAGATGCCTTACTATTTATGATTTCGAACTCATTATATTCTGTTGTAAGTTAAAAATATTTCGAAAGACTCGGAAGAGGTTGGGATCCGCATGTAGGACAAATGGAGGCTTCGACCTGATAAGCTCCAAGGTTGCTTGGTTTTACAAAGCTAGAGGTCCTTCTAGGATCCTTGTAAAATCTCACAAATAT
>JBBMEG010031713.1:0-22058 GCA_037832605.1 Cyclanthera cordifolia
GCAGGGTGTAGGACAAACTTAAGACGAACTTAAGACCAATTCATGAATTAACCACTTTTGAATCAACACCCTAAAAACCTCGCATAATTCGATGGGTATGAGTATAAAAAAGAAAAATTCGTCGAACAAAGATTTGAGAGGAGTGTGTAGGATAAACATCTGACGAACTTAAGACAAAATCATGAATTAACAAATTTTGTATCAAAAACCCTAAAAAACTCACAAAATTCTATGAGTATGAGTATAAAAAAAAAGTTTGTCGAACAAGTGTTTTAGAGGAGTGTGTAGGACAAACTTCGGAGGAACTTCAGACCAAATCATAAATTTCTAACTTTTGAACCAAAAACCATACAAACCTATCATAATTCTCTGGGTATGAGTATAAAAGAGAAAAGTTCATCGAACAAGGGTTTGGGAGGAGTGTGTAGGACGAATTTCGGACGATCTTAAAACCAAATAATGAATTAACCACTTTTGAATCAAAAACCCTAAAAAACTCTCAAAATTCTATGGGTAGGAGTATAAAAATGAAACGTTCATCGAACAATGGTTTTGGAGGATGGTGTAGAACGAACTTAAGACAAACTTAAGACCAAATCATTAATTACCCACTTTTGAACCAAAAACACTAAAAAACTCACATTATTTTATGAGTATGAATATAAAAAAGAAAAGTTCGTCGAACAATGGTTATGGAGGAGGATGTAGGATGAACATAAGACGAACTTAAGACCAAATCATGAATTAACAACTTTTGAACCAAAACCCTATAAAACTCGGAGAATTCGATGAGTATGAGTATAAAAAAGAACAGTTCGTCGAACAAGGGTTTGGGAGGAGTGTGTTGGACGAACTTCCGACAAACTTAAGACCAAATCATGAATTAACCACTTTTAAACCAAAAACCCTAAAAAACTCGCATAATTGTATGGGTATGAGTATAAAAAATAAAAGTTCGTCAAACAATGGTTTGGGAGGAGTGTGTTGGACGAACTTAAGACCAAATCATTAATTAACCACTTTTGAAACAAAAACCCTATAAAACTCGTATAATTTTATGTGTTTGATTATAAAAAAGAGAAGTTCTTCGAACAATGGTTTTGGAGGATGGTGTAGGACTAACTTAAGACAAAATTATTAATTAACCACTTTTGAACCAAAAATCCTAAAAAACTCCCATTAATCTATGGGTATGAGTATAAAAAAGAAAAGTTCGTCGAACAATGGTTTGGGAGGAGGGTGTAGGACGAACTTAAGACCAAATCATGAATTAACCACTTTTCAACCCAAAACGCTAAAAAACTCGCATAATTCTTTGGGTATGAGTATAAAAAAGAAAAGTTCGTCGAACAATGGTTTGGGAGGAGGCTGTAGGACAAACTTAAGACGAACAATAGACCAAATCATGAATTAACCACTTTTGAACCAAAAACCCTAGAAATCTGGCATAATTCTATGTGTATGAGTATAAAATAGAAGTTCATCGAACAATGGTTTGGGAGAAGGCTGTAGGACAAACTTAAGACGAACTTAAGACCAAATCATGAATTAACCACTTTTGAACCATAAACCCTAGAAATCTGGCATAATTCTATGGGTATGAGTATAAAAAAGAAGTTCATCTAATAATGGTTTGGGAGTAGGCGGTAGGACAAACTTAAGACCAAATCATTAATTAACAACTTTTAAACCAAAAACCTTAAAAAACTCGCAAAAATCTATGGGTATAAGTATAATAAAGAAAAGTTCGTGGAACATGTGTTTGGAAGACTGTGTAGGACGAACTTCGGGCGAACTTAAGACGAAATCAAGTATTAACCACTTTGAACCAAAAACCCTAAAAAACTCGCAAAATTTTATTGGTATGTGTATCAAAAAGAAGTGTTCGTCGAACAAGGGTTTAGAAGGAGGGTGTAGGATGAACTTAGGACGAACTTAAGACCAAATCATGAATTAACCACTTTTGAACCAAAAACTCTTAAAAAACTCGCATAATTCGATGGGCATAAGTATAAAAAAGAAAAGTTCGTCGATCAATGGTTTGAGAGTACGGTGTAGGACGAACTTAAGCTGAACTTAAGACCATATCATTAATTAACCTCTTTTGAACCAAAAACCCTAAAAAACTCGCATAAATCTATGGGTATGAGTATAAAAAATAAAAGTTTGTCGAACGAAAGATTTGGAGGATTGTGTAGGACAAACTTCGGAAGAACTTAAGACAAAGTCATGAATTAACAATATTTGAAACAAAAAACGTTAAAAAACTCACATAATTCTATGGGTATCTGTGTCAAAAAGAAAAGTTCGTTGAACAATGGTTTATGAGGAGGAGGGTGTAGGACGAACTTAAGAACAAATCGTGAATTAACCACTTTTTAACCAAAAACCTTAAAAAAACTCACATAATTTTCTGGGTATGAGTATAAAAAAGAAAAGTTCATCAAACAATAGTTTGGAAAGAGGGTGTAGGACGAACTTAAGACGAACTTAAGACCAAATCATGAATTAACCAGTTTTCAACCAAAACCCTAAAAAACTCGAATAATTCGATGGGTATGAGTATAAAAAAAAAATTCGTCGAACAAGGGTTTGGGAGGAGTGTGTAAGACGAACTTCAGACGAACTTAAGACCAAATCATGAATTAACTCTTTTTGAACCAAAAACCCTAAAAAACTCGCATAATTCTATAGGTACGAGTATACAAAAGAAAAGTTAGTCAAACAATGTTTTTGGAGGAGGGTGTATGACGAACTTAATATGAACTTAAGATAAAATCATGAATTAACCACTTTTGAACCGAAAACCATAAAAAACTCGCATAATTCTATTGGTATGAGTATAAAAAAGAAAAGTTTTTTGAACAAGGGTTCGGGAGGAGTGTGTATGACAAACATCGTCCAAACTAAAGACGAAATCATGAATTAACTACTATTAAAACAAAAATCATAAAAAACTCACATAATTCTAAAGGTAGGAGTATAAAAAAGAAAAGTTCGTCGATTATTGGTTTGGGAGGCTGGTGTAGGACAAACTTAAAACGAACTTAAGACCAAATCATGAATTAAACACTTTTCAACAAAAACCCCTCAAAATCCCGCATAATTCGATGGGCATGAGTATAAAAAAGAAAAAATTTTCGAACAAGGGTTTGAGAGGAGTGTGTAGGATGAACTTCGGACGAACTTAAGACCAAATCATGAATTAACCACTTTTGAACCAAAAACCCTAAAAATCTTTCATAATTCTATGGGTATGTATATAAAAAAGAAATGTTCGTTGAACACGGGTTTGAGAGGAGTGTGTAGGACGAACTTCGATCGAACTTTAGACGAAATCATGAATTAACCACTTTTGAACCAAAAACCCTCAAAAGCTCGCATAATTCAATGGGTATGAGGATAAAAAAGAAAAGTTCGTCGAAAATTGTTTGGGTGAAATGTGTAGGATGAACTTCTGACGAACTTAAGACCAAATCATGAATTAACCACTTTTAAACCAAAAACCCTAAAAATCTCACATAATTCTATGGGTATGAGTATAAAAAAAAGTTCATCGAACAATGGTTTGGGAGAAGGCTGTAGGACTAACTTAAGACGAACTTAAGACCAAATCATTAATTAACCACTTTTGAACCAGAAACCCTAAAAATCTACCATACATCTATGGGTATAAGTATAAAAAAGAAAAGTTTGTGGAACATGAGTTTGGGAGCAGTGTGTAGGACGAACTTAGGTCGAACTTAAGACCGAATAATGAATCAACCACTTTTGAACCAAAAACCTTAAAAAACTAGAATAATTCGATGGGTATGAGTATAAAAAAGAAAAATTCGTCGAACAAGGGTTTGGGAGGAGTGTGTAGGACAAACTTCGGATGAACTTTAGACCAAATCTAGAATTAACCATGTTTGAACCAAAAACCCCTAAAAAACTCGCATAATGCTATGGGAATGAGTATAAAAAAAAGTTCATCGAACAATGGTTTGGGAGGAGGCTGTAGGACTAACTTAAGACGAACTTTAGACGAAATCATGAATTAACCACTTTTGAACCAAAAACCCTCAAAAGCTCGCATAATTCTATGGGTATGAGGATAAAAAAGAAAAGTTCGTCTAAAAATTGTTTGGGTGGAATGTGTAGGATGAACTTCTGATGAACTTAAGACCGAATCATGAATTAACCACTTTTAAACCAAAAACCCTAAAAATCTCGCATAATTCTATGGGTATGAGTATAAAAAAAAGTTCATCGAACAATGGTTTAGGAGGAGGCTATAGGACTATCTTAAGATGAACTTAAGACCAAATCATTAATTAACCACTTTTGAACCAGTAACCCTAAAAATCTCCCATAAATCAATGGGTATAAATATAAGAAAGAAAAATTTGTGGAACATGAGTTTGGGAGCAGTGTGTAGGACGAACTTAGGACGAACTTAAGACCGAATAATGAATTAACCATTTTTGAACAAAAAACCTTAAAAAACTAGAATAATTCGATGCGTATGAGTATAAAAAAGAAAAATTTGTCGAACAAGTGTTTGGGAGGAGTGTGTAGGATCAAGTCGATTGAATTTAAGACCGAATCATGAATTAACCACTTTTCAACCAAAAACCCTGAACTTAAGACGAACTTAAGACCAATTCATTAATTAACCACTTTCGAACCCAAAATCCAAAATAACTTGCATAAATCTATGGGTATAAGTATGAAAAAGAAAAGTTTGTGGAACATGGTTTGGGAGGAGTGTGTAGGACGAAGTTCGGACGAACTTAAGACCAAATCATGAAATAACCACTTTTGAACCAAAAAGCTTAAAAAACTCGAATAATTCAATGGGTATGAGTATAAAAAAGAAAAATTCGTCGAGTAAGGGTTTGGGAGGAGTGTGTAGGACAAACTTCAGACGAACTTTAGACCAAATCTTGAATTAACCAGGTTTGAAACAAAAGCCCCTAAAAAACTCGCATAATTCTATTGGTATGAGTATAAAGAACAAAAGTTCATCGAATAATACTTTTGTAGGAGGGTGTATGACAAACTTAATTTGAACTTAAGACCAAATTATGAATTAACCAGTTTTCAACCAAAACCCTAAAAAACACGAATAATTCGATGGGTATGAGTATAAAAAAAAAATTCGTAGAACAAGGGTTTGGGAGGAGTGTGTAGGACATACTTCAGACAAACTTTAGACCAAATCATTAATTAACCACTTTTGAACCAAAAAACCCTAAAATACTCGCATAATTATATGAGTATGAGTATAAAGAACAAAAGTTCGTCGAATAATATTTTGGAGGAGGGTGTAGGATGAATTTAAGACGAACTTAATACCAAATCATGAATTAAGCACTTTTGAACCAAAAACCCTAAAAACCTCGCATAATTCTATGGGTATGTGTATAAAAAAGAAAAGTTCGTCGAACAAGGGTTTGGGAGGAGTGTGTAGGATGAACTTAGGACGAAATTTAGACCAAATCATGAATTAACCACTTTTGAACCAAAAACCCAAAAAAAAACTCGCATAATTCTATGGGTATATGAATAAAAAAGAAAAGTTCGTTGAACAAAGGTCTGGGAGGAGGGTGTAGGACGAACTTAAGACGAAATTAAGACCAAATCATTAATTAACCAATTTTGAACCAAAAACTGTAAAAGTCTCGCATAATTCTATGGGTATAAGTATAAAAAATAAAGTTCAAAGAAAAATGGTTTGGGAGGAGGTTGTAGAACGGTCTTAAGACGAACTTAAGACCAAATCATTAATTAACCACTTTTGAACCAAAAACCCTAAAAAACTCGCATAAATTTATGGGTATAAGTATAAAAAAGAAAAGTTTGTGGAACATGCGTTTGGGCGGAGTGTGTACAACGAACTTCGGACGAACTTAATACCAAATCATGAATTAACCACTTTTGAACAAAAAAACCCTTAAAAAACTCGCATAATTCTATGGGTATGAGTATAAAAAAGAAAAATTTGTCGAACTAGGGTTTAAGAGGCGTGTGTAGAACGAACTTCAGACAAACTTAGGACCAAATCATGAATTAACCACTTTTGAACCCAAACCCCTAAAAATTTCTCATAATTCGATGGGTATGAGTATAAAAAAGAAAAGTTCGTGAAACAAGGGTTTGAGAGGAGTGTGTAGGACGAACTTCGGACGAACTTAAGACCAAATCATGAATTAACAACTTTTGAACAAAAAACCATAAAAACTCACATAATTCTATGGGTATGAGTAAAAAAAAAAAATCGTCGAACAATAGCTAGGGAGGGGGGGGGGGGAGGAAGTAC
This sequence comes from Cyclanthera cordifolia, assembly GCA_037832605.1. Classification (NCBI taxonomy): domain Eukaryota; kingdom Viridiplantae; phylum Streptophyta; class Magnoliopsida; order Cucurbitales; family Cucurbitaceae; genus Cyclanthera; species Cyclanthera cordifolia. The sequence goes on from JBBMEG010031713.1 coordinate 6,305, forward strand.
TTAAGACGAACTTATGACCAAATAATGAATTAACCACTTTTCAACCAAAACTCTAAAAAACTAGCATAATTTGATGGGTATGTGTATAAAAGAGAAAAGATCGTCGAACAAGGGTTTGAGAGGAATGTGTAGGACAAACTTCGGACGAACTTAAGACCGAATCATGAATAAACCACTCTTGAACCAAAGCCCTAAAAAACTGACATAATTCTATGGGTATGAGTATAAAAATGAAAAGTTCGTCGAACAATTGTTTAGGAGCAGGGTGTAGGACGAACTTAAGATTAACTTAAGACCAAATCATGAATTAACCACTTTTCAACCAAACCCCTACAAAACTTGCATAATTCGATAGGTATGTGTATAAAAAAGAAAAATTCGTTGATCAAGGGTTTGAGAGGAATGTGTAGGACGAACTTCAGACGAGCATAAAACCAAATCATGAATTAACCACTTTTGAACAAAAGACCCTTAAAAAACTCGCATAATTCTATGGGTATGAGTATAAAAAAGAAAAATTTTACGAACCAGGGTTTGAGAGGCGTGTGTAGAACGAACTTCAGACAAACTTAGGACCAAATCATGAATTAACCACTTTTGAACCAAAACCCCTAAAAAATTCTCATAATTCGATGGGCATGAGTATAAAAAAGAAAACTTCGTCAAACAAGGGTTTGAGAGAAGTGTGTAGGACGAACTTCGGACGAACTTAAGACCAAATCATGAATTAACAACTTTTGAACAAAAAACCATAAAAAACTCACATCATTCTATGGGTATGAGTAAAAAAAAAAATCGTCGAACAATAGTTAGGAAGGGGCGGTGTAGGAAGTACTTAAGACTAACTTATGACCAAATAATGAATTAACAACTTTTCAACCAAAACTCTAAAAAACTAGCATAATTTGATGGGTATGAGTATAAAAGAGAAAAGTTCATCGAAAAAGGGTTTGAGAGGAATGTGTAGTACAAACTTCGGACGAACTTAAGACCGAATCATGAATAAACCACTTTTGAACCAAAAACCTAAAAAACTGACATAATTCTATGGGTATGAGTATAAAAATGAAAAGATCGTCGAACAATTGTTTACGAGTAGGGTGTAGGACGTACTTAAGATTAACTTAAAACCAAATCATGAATTAACCACTTTCAACCAAAACCCTACAAAACTTGCATAATTCGATAGGTATGTGTATAAAAAAGAAAATTCGTCGATCAAGGGTTTGAGAGGAATCTGTAGGACGAACTTCGGACGAACATAAAACCAAATCATGAATTAACCACTTTTGAACCAAAAACCCTTAAAAAACTCGCATAATTCTATGGGTATGAGTATAAGAAAGAAAAATTTGTCGAACCAGGGTTTGAGAGTCGTGTGTAGAACGAACTTCTGACAAACTTAGGACCAAATCATGAATTAACCACTTTTGAACCAAAACCCCTAAGAAATTCTCATAATTCGATGGGTATGAGTATAAAAAAGAAAACCTCGTCAAACAAGGGTTTGAGAGGAGTGTGTTGGACGAACTTCGGGCGAACTTAAGACCAAATCATGAATTAACAACTTTTGAACAAAAAACCATAAAAAACTCACATAATTCTATGGGTATGAGTAAAAAAAAAAAAATTCGTTGAACAATAGTTAGGGAGGGGGGTGTAGGAAGTACTTAAGACGAACTTATGACCAAATAATGAATTAACCACTTTTCAACCAAAACTCTAAAAAACTAGCATAATTTGATGGGTATGTGTATAAAAGAGAAAAGATCGTCGAACAAGGGTTTGAGAGGAATGTGTAGGACAAACTTCGGACGAACTTAAGACCGAATCATGAATAAACCACTTTTGAAGCAAAAACGCTAAAAAACTCGCATAATTTTATGGGTATGAGAATAAAAAAAGAAAAGTTCGTTGAACAATGGTTTAGGAGGAGTGTCTAGGACGAACTTAAGATGAACTTAAGAACAAATCATTAATTAACCACTTTTGAATTGAAACCCAAAAAAACTCGCATAAATCTCAGGGTATGAGTATAAAAAAGAAAAGTTCATCGAACAATAGTTTGAGAGAATGGTGTAGGACGAACTTTAGACGAACTTAAGACCAAATCAATAATTAACCACTTTTTAACTAAAACCCTAAAAAACTCACATAATTCGATGGGCATGAGTATAAAAAAGAAAAGTTCTTTGAACAATGGTTTGGGAGGAGGGTGTAGGACGAACTTAAGACCAAACCATTAATAAGCCACTTTTGAACCAAAAACCTTAAAAAACTAGCATAAATCTATGTGTATGAGTATAAAAAAGAAAAGTTCGTCGAATGGGAGCTAGGAAGAGTGTGTAGACGAACTTCGTACGAACTTAAGACTAAATCATGAATTAACCAGTTTCGAACCAAAAACCTTAAAATCTCACAGAATTCTATGGGTATGGTGTAAAAAAGAAAAGTTCGTTGAACAATGGTTTATGAGGAGGAGGGTGTAGGAAGAACTTAAGACGAAATCATGAATTAACCACTTTTGAACCAATAACCATAAAAACCTCACATAATTCTATGGGTATGAGTATAAAAAAGAAAATTTTATCAAACAATGGTTTGGGAGGAGGGCGTAGTACAAACTTAAGACCAAATCATGAATTTACCACTTTTCAACCAAAACCCTAAAAAACTCGAATAATTCGATGGGTATGAGTATAAAAAAGAAAAATTCGTCGAACAAGGTTTGAGAGGAGTGTATAGGACGAACTTCGGACGAACTTAAGACTAAATCATTAATTAACCAATTTTGAACCAAAAACCTTAAAAACCTCGCTTAATTCTATTGGTACGAGTATAAAAAGAAAAGTTCATCGAACAATGGTTTAGGAGGAGGGTGTAGGACGAACTTAAGACGAATTTAAGACCAAATCATGAATTAACAACTTCTTAACCAAAACCATAAAAAACTCGCATCATTCGATGGGTATGTGTATAAAAAAGAAAAGTTCGTCGAACAATGGTTTGGTAGGACGGTGTAGGACGAACATAAGACCAAACCATTAATTAACAACTTTTGAACCAAAAACCCTAAAAAAATCGCATAAATCCATATGTATGAGTATAAAAAAGAAAAAAGTTCATCGAACAAGAGTTGGGAAAAGTGTGTAGGACAAATATCAAACCAACTTAAGACTAAATCATGAATTAACCACTTTTGAACCAAAAACCTTAAAAACTCACATAATTCTATGGGTAGGGTGTAAAAAATAAAAGTTCGTTGAACAATGGTATATGAGGACGAGGGTGTAGGACGAACTTAAGACCAAATCATGAATTAACAAGTTTTTAACCAAAACCCTAAAAAACTCACATATTTCGATGGGTATGAGTATAAAAAAGAAAAGTTCGTCGAGCAATGGTTTGGGAGGAGGGTGTAGGACGAACTTAAGACAAACTTAAGACCAAACCATTAATTAACCACTTTTGAACCAAAAACCCTAAAAAAATCGCATAAATCTATGTGTATGAGTATAAAAAAAAAGTTCGTCGAACAAGTGTTGGGAAAATTGTGTAGAACAAACTTCAAACAAACTTAAGAATAAATCATGAATTAACCACTTTTGAAACAAAAACCTTAAAAACTCACATAATTCTATCGGTATGGTGTAAAAAATAAAAGTTTGTTGAACAATGGTTTATGAGTAGGAGGGTTTATGACGAACTGAAGACCCAATCATGAATTAACCAGTTTTCAACCAAAACCCTAAAAAACTCGCATAATTCGATGGGTATGAGTATAAAAAGGAAAAGTTCGTCGAAGAATGGTTTGGGAGGCCGGTGTAGGACGAACTTAAGACGAACTTAAGACCAAATCATTAAATAAAACCACTTTTGGACCAAAAACCCTAGAAAACTCGCATAAATCTATGGGTATGAGTATAAAAAAGAAAAGTTCGTCGAACCTGAGTTGGGAGGAGTATGTAGGACGAACGTCAGACGATGTTAAGACCAAATAATGAATTAACCACTTTTGAACCAAAAACCATAAAAAACTCACATAATTCTATGGCTATGAGTATAAAAAAGAAAAGTTCGTCGAACAATGGTTTGGGAGGAGGGTGTAGGATGAACTTAAAACGAACTTAAGAACAAATCATGAATCCCTTTTAAAAAAACTCTAAAAAATTTGTATAATTTGATGGGTATGAAAATAAAAAAGAAAAATTCGTTGAACAAGGGTTTGAGAGGATTGTGTAGGACAAACTTCGGACAAACTTAAGATCAAATCATGAATTAACAACTTTTGAACCAAAAACCCTAAAAAACTCGCATAATTCGATAGGTAAGAGTATAAAAAAGAAAAGTTTGTCGAACAATGGTTTGGGAGGAGAGTGTAGGATGAACTTCAAACGAACTTAAGAACAAATCATGAATTAACCCCTTTTAACCAAAACGGTAAAACACTCGTATAAATCAATGGGTATGAGTATAAAAAACAAAAGTTCGTCGAACATGAGTTGGGAGGAGTATGTAGGACGAACTTCAGACGATGTTAAGACCAAATCATGAATTAACCACTTTTGAACCAAAAACCATAAAAAACTCACATAATTCTATGGGTATGAGTATAAAAAAGAAAAGTTCGTCGAACAATGGTTTGGGAGGAGGGTGTAGGACGAACTTAAGACGAACTTAAGGCCATATCATGAATTAACCACTTTTGAACCAAAAACCATAAAAAACTCACATAGTTCTATGGGTATGAGTATAAAAAAGAAAAGTTCGTCGAACAATGGTTTGGGAGGAGGGTGTAGGACGAACTTAAAACAAACTTAAGAACAAATCATTAATTAACCAGGGTTTGAGAGGAGTGTGGAGGATGAACTTCGGACGAACTTAAGACTAAATCATGAATTAACCACTTTTCAACGAAAACCCTAAAAACCTTGCATAATTCGATGGGTATGAGTTTAAAAAAGAAACATTCGTCGAACGAGGGTTTGAGAGGAGTGTGTAGGACGAACTTTGGACACACTTAAGACCAAATCATGAACCAACCACTTTTAAACCAAAACACTAAAAAACTCACACAATTCTATGGGTTTGCGTATAAAAAAGAAAAGTTCGTGGAACAATGGTTTGATAGGACGGGGAAGGACAAACTTAAAACGAAGTTAAGAACAAATCATGAATTAACCACTTTTCAACCAAAACCCTAAAAAATTCGCATAATTCGATGGGTATGTGTATAAAAAAGAAAAAATGGTCGAACAAAGGTTCGAGAGAAGTGTGTAGGACGAACTTCGGACGAACTTAAGACCAAATCATGAATTATCCACTTTTGAACCAAAAACCCTAAAAAACTCGCATAATTCTATAGGTACGAGTATAAAAAAGAAAAGTTCATCGAACAATGGTTTTGGAGGAAGGTGTAGGACGAACTTAAGATGAATTTAAGATCAAATCATAAATTAACCAATTTTGAACCAAAAACCAGAAAAACCTCGCATAATTCTATGGGTATGAGTATAATAAAGAAAAGTTCGTCGAACAGGAGTTGGGAGGAGTGTGTAAGACAAACTTCAGACGAACTTAAGACTAAATTATGAATTAACCACTTTTCAACTTAAAACCTTTAAAACTCACATAATTCTATGGGTATGGTTTAAAAAATAAAAGTTCGTTGAACAATGGTTTATGAAGAGGAGGATGTAGGATGAACTTAAGACAAAATCATGAATTAACCACTTTTCAACCAAATCCTAAAAAACTCGCATAATTCGTTGCGTATGAGTATAAAAAAGAAAACTTCGTCGAACAATGGTTTGGGAGGAGGGACTAGGACGAACTTAAGACCAAATCATGAATTAACCACTTTTGAACCAAAAACCATAAAAAACTCACATAATTCTATGGGTATGAGTATAAAAAAGAAAAGTTCGTCGAACAATGGTTTTTTAGGAGGGTGTAGGACGATTTTAAGACGAACTTAAGACTAAATCATGAATTAACCACTTTTCAACCAAAACCTTAAAAAACTCGTATAATTCGATGAGTATGAGTATAAAAAAGAAAAGTTCGTTGAACAATGGTTTGGGAGGAGGGTGTAGGATGAACTTAAAACGAACTTAAGAACAAATGATGAATTAACCCCGTTTAACCAAAACCCTAAAAAATTCGCATAATTAGATGGGTCTGAGAATAAAAAAGAAAAATTCGTCGAACAAGGGTTTGAAAGGATTGTGTAGGACGGACTTCGGACGAACTTAACATCAAATCATGAATTAACCACTTTTGAACCAAAAACCCTAAAAAACTCGCATAATTAAATGGGCATGAGTATAAAAAGAAAAGTTTGTCGAACAATGGTTTGTGAGCAGGGTGTAGGACGAAATTAAGACGAACTGAAGACCAAATCATGAATTAACCACTTTTGAACCAAAAACAATAAAAAACTTACATTATTCTATAGCTATGAGTATAAAAAAGAAAAGTTCGTTGAACAAAGGTTTGGGAGGATGGTGTAGGACAAACTTAAGACGAACTTAAGACCAAATCATGAATTAACCACTATTCAACCAAAACCCTAAAAAAATCACATAATTGTATGGGTATGGTTAAAAAAATAAAAGTTCGTTTAACAAGGGTTTATAAAGAAGAGGATGTAAGACGAACTTAAAACAAAATCATGAATTAACCACTTTTGAACCAAAAACTTTAAAAAACTCGCGTAATACGATGGGTATCAGTATAAAAAAGAAAAGTTCGTCGAACAATGGTTTGGGAGGAGGGTGTAGACAAACTTAAGACCAAATCATGAATTAAACACTTTTGAACCAAAAACCATAAAAAACTCACATAATTCTATGGGTATGCGTATAAAAAATAAAAGTTTGTCGAACAATGGTTTGGGAGGAGGGTGTAGGATGAACTTAAAACGAACTTAACAACAAATCATGAATTAACCCCTTTTAACCAAAACCCTAAAAAATTCGCATATTTAGATGGGTATGAGTATAAAAAAGAAAAATTTGTCGAACAAGGGTTGAGAGGATTGTGTAGGACGAACATTGGACGAACTTAAGATCAAATCATGAATTAACCACTTTTGAACCAAAAACCCTAAAAAACTCGCATAATTCGATGGATATGAGTATAAAAAAGAAAAGTTCGCCAAACAATGGTTTGGGAGGATACTGTAGGACGAACTGAAGACCAAATCATGAATTAAACACTTTTGAACCAAAATCCATAAAAAACTCACATAATTCTATAGGTATGAGTATAAAAAAGAAAAGTTCGTCGAACAATGGTTTTGGAGGAAGGTGTACAACGAACTAAAGACGAACATAAGATTAAATCATGAATTAACCACTTTTCAACCAAAACTCTAAAAAACTCGTATAATTTAATGGGTATGAGTATAAAAAAGAAAAGTTCGTCGAACAATGGTTTGGGAGGAGGGTGTAGGACGAACTTAAGAGGAACTTAAGACCAAATGAAGAATTAAGCACTTTTTAAACCCAAAGCCCTAAAAAACGCACGTAATTCTATGGGTATGAGTATAAAAAAAAAGTTTGTAGAACAATGGTTTGAAAGGAGGGTGTAGGACGAACTTAAGACGATCTTAAGACCAAATGAAGAATTAACCACTTTTTAAACCCAAAACCCTATAAACGCACATAATTCTATGGGTATGAGTATAAAAAAGAAAAGTTCGTAGAACAATGGTTTGGAAGGAGGGTGTAGGACGAATTAAGAAGAACTTAAGACCAAATCATTAATTAAACACTTTTGAACCTAAAGCCCGAAAAACCGGCATAAATTTATGGGTATAAGTATGAAAAAGAAATGTTCGTCGAACATGAGTTTGGGAGGAGTGTGTAGGACAAACTTGAGACGATCGTAAGATCAAATCATGAATTAATCAAGTTTTACCAAAAACCCTAAAAATCTCGCATAATTCCATGGGTATGAGTATAAAAAAGAAAAGTTCGTTGAACAAGAGTTTGGGAGGAGGGTGTAGGACGAACTTAAGACGAACTTGAGACCAAATGAAGAATTAACAACTTTTTAAACCAAAAACCCTAAAAAACGCACATAATTCTTAGGGTATGAGTATAAAAAAGAAAAGCTCGTAGAACATTGGTTTGGAAGGAGGGTGTAGGACGAACTTAAGACGAACTTAAGACCAAATGAAGAATTAACCACTTTTTAAACCCAAACCCCTAAAAAACGCACATAATTCTATGGGTATGAGTATAAGAAAGAAAAGTTTGTAGAACAATGATTTGAAAGGATGGTGTAGGACGAACTTAAGACCAAATCATTAATTAAACAATTTTAAACCAAAAGCTCTAAAAAACTCGCATAAATCTATGGGTATGAGTATAAAAAAGAAAAGTTCGTAGAACAATGGTTTGGAAGGAGGGTGTAGGACGAACTTAAGAAGAACTTAAGACCAAATCATTAATTAAACACTTTCGAACCAAAAGCCCTAAAAAACTCGCATAAATTTACGGGTATAAGTATGAAAAAGAAAAGTTCGTCGAACATGAGTTTGGGAGGAGTGTGTAGGACAAACTTAAGACGATCGTAAGATCAAATCATGAATTAATCACTTTTTACCAAAAACTCTAAAAAACTCGCATAATTTGATGGGTATGAGTATAAAAAAGAAGAATTCGTTGAACAAGGGTTTGGGAGGACGGTGTAGGACGAAGTTAAGATGAACTTAAGACCAAATGAAGAATTAACCACTTTTTAAACCCAAAACCCTAAAAAACGCACATAATTCTATGGGTATGACTATAAAAAAGAAAAGTTCGTAGAACAATGGTTTTGGAAGGAAGGTGTAGGACGAACTTAAGACGAACTTAAGACCAAATGAAGAATGAACCACTTTTTAAACCCAAAACCCTAAAAAATGCACATAATTCTATGGGTATGAGTGTAAAAAAATTAGTTCGTCGAACCATGTTTTGGGAGGAGGGTGTATGACGAACTTAAAACGAACTTAAGACCAAATCATTAATTAAACACTTTTGAACCAAAAGCCCTAAAAAACTCGCATAAATTTATGGGTTTGAGTATAAAAAAGAAAAGTTCTTCGAACAATTGTTTGAGAGGAGGGTGTAGGACGAACTTACGGCAAACTTAAGACCAAATCACGACTCAACCATTTTTGACACAAAAACCCTAAAAAACTCACATAATTCTATAGGTATGAGTATAAAAAAGAAAAGTTCGTCTAACAATGGATTAGGAGGAGGGTATATTTCAAACTTAAGATGAAATTAAGACCAAATCATGAATTAACCACTTTTCAACCAAAACCCTAAAAAACTCGAAAAATTCAATTGTTATGAGTATAAAAAAGAAAAATTCGTCAAAAGTGTGTAGGACGATTGTTGGACAAACTTATGACTAAATCATGAATCAACCACTTTTGAACCAAAACCTTAAAAAACTAGCATAATTCGATGAGTATGATTATAAAAAAGAAAAATTCGTCGAAATAGGGTTTGGGAGAAGTGTGTAGGATGAACTTCGGACAAATTTCAAACCAAATAATGAATTAACCACCTTTGAACCAAAAACCCTAAAAAACTTGCATAAATCTATGGGTTAAGTCTAAAAAAGAAAAGGTCGTCAAACAAGGGTTTAAGAGAAGTGTGTAGGATGAACTTCAGACGAACATAAGAGCAAATGATTAATTAACCACTTTTAATCAAAAACCATAAAAAACTAGCATAGTTCTATGGGTATGAGTATAAAAAAGAAAAGTTCTTCAAACAATCGTTTTGGAGGAGGGTGTAGAACGAACTTAAGACCAAATCATTAATTAACCACTTTTAAACCAAAAACCCTAAAAAACTCGCATAATTCTATGGGTATGAGTATAAAAAAGAAAAGTTCGTCGAACAAGGGTTTGGGAGGAGTGTGTAAGAAGAACTTCGGACGAACTTAAGACCAAATCATCAATTACCACTTTTGAACCAAAAACCCTAAAAAACACGTATAATTCTATAGGTACGGGTATAAAAAAGAAAAGTTCGTCGAACAATGGTTTTGGAGGAGGGAGTTGGATGAACTTAAGACGAACTTAAGATCAAATCATGAATTAACCACTTTTAAACTACAAACCATAAAAAACTCGCATAATTCTATTGGTATGAGTATAAAAAATAAAAGTTTTTCGAACAAGGGTTCGGGAGAAGTGTGTAGGACAAACTTCGTACAAACTTAAGACCAAATCATAAATTAACAACTTTTAAACCAAAAACTCTAAAAAACTCGCATAATTCTATGGGTATGAGTATAAAAAAGAAAAGTTCGTCGAACAAGGGTTTAGGATGAGTGTGTAAAAAGAACTTCGGACGAACTTAAGACCAAATCATCAATTAACCACTTTTGAACCAAAAACCCTTAAAAACTCGCATAATTCTATGGGTATGAGTATAAAAAAGAAAAGTTCGTGGAACAATGGTTTGGGATGATGTTGTAGGATAAACTTAAGACAAACATAAAACCAAATCATGAATTAACCACCTTTCAACCAAAACCCTTAAAAAATTCACATAATTCTATGGGTATGAGTATCAAAAAGAAAAGTTCATTGAACAATGGTTTTGGAGGAGGGTGTATGAGGAACATAAAACAAAATTATGAATTAACCACTTTTTGAACCAAAAACCCTAAAAAACTCACATAATTCTATGGGTATGAGTATAAAAAAGAAAAGTTCGTCAAACAAGGGTTTGGGACGAGTGTGTAGGACAATGTTCAGTCGAACTTAAGACCAAATCACGAATTAAGAACGTTTGAACCAAAAACCTTAAAAAGCTCGTCGAACAATGGTTTTGGACGAGGGTGTAGGACAAACTTAAGACGAACTTAAGACCAAATCATGAATTAACTACTTTATACCAAAACACTAAAACTCGCATAATTCGATGGGTATGAGTATAAAAAAGAAAAATTCGTCGAACAAGGGTTTGAGAAGAGTGTATAGGACGAACTTAAAACCAAATCATGAATCAAGCACTTTTGAACTTAAAACCGCAAAAAGCTCGCATAATTCTATGTGTATGAGTATCAAAAAGAAAAGTTCGTCGAACAATGGTTTCAAAGGAGTCTGTAGGACGAACTTGGGACGAACTTAACACAAAATCATGAATTATCCACATTTGAACCAAAAACCTTAAAAAACTAACATAATTCTATGGGTATGAGTATAAAAAGGACAAGTACGTCGAACATTGGTTTATGAGGAGGAGGGTGTAGGACGAACTTAAGACGAACTTAAGACCAAATCATGAATTCACCACATTATATCCAAAAACCATAAAAAACTCACATAATTCTATGGGTTTGAGTACAAAAAGAAAAGTTTGTCGAACAATGGTTTGGGAGGAGGGTGTAGGACGAACTTAAGAACGAATCATAAATTAACCATTTTTAAACGAAAACCCTAAAAAACATGCATAATTCTATGGGTATGAGGATAAAAAATAAAAGTTCGTCGAACAAGGGTTTGGGAGGAGTGTGTAAGAAGAACTTTGGACGAACTTAAGACCAAATCATCAATTAACCACTTTTGATCCAAAAACCCTTAAAAACTCGCATAATTCTATGGGTATGAGTATAAAAAAGAAAAGTTCGTGGAACAATGGTTTGGGATGACGTTGTAGGACGAACTTAAGACAAACTTAAGACCAAATCATGAATTAACCACTTTACAACCAAAACCCCTAAAAGATTCACATAATTCTATGGGTATGAGTACCAAAAAGAAAAGTTCGTCGAACAATGGTTTTGGAAGAGGGTGTAGAATAAAATTAAGAAGAACTTAAGATCAAATCATGAATTTACCACGTTTAAACTAAAAACCATAAAAACTTTCATAATTTTATTAGTATGAGTATAAAAAAGAAAAGTTTTTTGAACAAGGGTTCGGGAGAAGTGTGTATGACAAACTTCGTACAAACTTCAGACCAAATCATAAATTAACCACTTTAACAAAAACCCTAAAAAACTCGCATAATTCTATGGATACGAGTATAAAAAAGAAAATTTCGTCGAACAAAGGTTTGGGAGGAGTGTGTAAGAAGAACTTAGGACAAACTTAAGACCAAATCATCAATTAACCACTTTTGAACCAAAACCCTTAAAAACTCACATAATTTTATGGGTATGAATATAAAAAAGAAAAGTTCATCGAACAATGGTTTTGGTGGAGGGTGTAGGATGAAATTACGAAGAACTTAAGACCAAATTATAAATTAACAACTTTTGAACCAAAACCCTAAAAAACTCGCATAATTCGATGTATATGAGTATAAAAAAGAAAAGTTCGTCAAACAAGGGTTTGGGACGAGTGTGTAGGACGATCTTCAGTCGAACTTAAGACCAACTCACGAATTTACAACATTTGTACCAAAAATCCTAAAAAACTCGCATAATTCTATGGGTATGAGTATAAAAAAGAAAAGTTCGTCGAACAATGGTTCTGGATGACGTTTTAGGATGAACTTAAGACAAACATAAGACCAAATCATGAATTAACCACTTTTCAACCAAAACCCTTAAAAAATTCACATAATTCTATTGGTATGAGTATCAAAAAGAAAAGTTCATTGAACAATTGTTTTGGAGGAGGGTGTAGGACAAACTTAAAACCAAATTATGAATTAACCACTTTTTGAACCAAAAACCCTAAAAAACTTACATAATTCTATTGGTATGAATATAAAAAAGAAAAGTTCGTCGAACAATAGTTTTGGTGACGGGTGTAGGATGAAATCACGAAGAACTTAAGACCAAATTCTAAATTAACAACTTTTGAACCAAAACCCTAAAAAACTCGCATAATTCGATGGGTATGAGTATAAAAAAGAAAAGTTCGTCAAACAAGGGTTTGGGACGAGTGTGTCGGACGATCTTCAGTCGAACTTAAGACCAACTCACGAATTTACAACATTTGAACCAAAAATCCTAAAAAACTCGCATAATTGTATGGGTATGAGTATAAAAAGAAAAGTTCGTCGAACAATGGTTTTTGAGGAGGGTGTAGGACGAACTTAAGACCAAATCATGAATTAACCACTTTTGAACCAAAAACCCTAAAAAACTCGCAAAATTCTATGGGTATGAGTATAGAAAAGAAAAGTTCGTCGAACAATGGTTTTGGAGGAGGGTGTAGGACAAACTTAAGAAAAACGTAAAACCAAATCATTAATTAACCACTTTTGAACCAAAAACTCTAAAAAACTCGCATAAATCTATGTGTATGAGTATAAAAAAGAAAAAGTCACCGAAAACTGGTTTGGGAGGAGGGTGTAGAACGAACTTAAGACGAACTTAAGACCAAATCATGAATGAACCACTTTAAACCAAAACCCTAAAAAACTCACATAATTCAATGGGTATGAGTATAAAAAGAAAAATTTGTCGAACAAGGGTTTGAGAAGAGTGTATAGGATGAACTTCGGATGAACTTAAGAACAAATCATGAATCAACCACTTTTGAACTTAAAACCGTAAAAAGCTCGCATGATTCTATGTGTATGCGTATCAAAAAGAAAAGTTCGTCGAACAATGGTTTGAGAGGAGTGTGTAGGACGAACTTGAGACGAACTTAACACGAAATCATGAATTAAACAGTTTTGAACCATAAACCTAAATAAACTCGCATAAATATATGGGTAAGAAAATAAAAAATAAAAGTTCATCTAACATGGGTTTGGGGTGAGTGTGTAGGACGAATTTCGGACGAACTTAAGACCCAATTATGAATTAACCACTTGTGAACCACAAAACTAAAAAACTCGCATAAATTTATGGGTAAGAGAATAAAAAATAAAAGTTCTTCGAACAAAGGTTTTAGAGAAGTGCGTAAGACGAACTTCGGATGAACTTAAGACCAAATCATGAAATAACAATTTTTGAACCAAAAACCTAAAAAACTCACATAAATCTATGGGTAAGAAAATCAAAAATAAAAGTTCGTCTACCATGGGTTTGGGATTAGTGTTTAGGACAAACTACGGACGAACTTATGACCAAATTATGAATTAACCACTTTTGAACTAAACACCTAAAAAACTCGAATAAATCTATGGGTAAGAGAATAAAAAATAAAAAGTTGGTCTAACATAGGTTTGAGAAGCGTGTGTAGGACGAACATGGGACGAACTTAAGACCAAGTCATGAATTAACAACTTTTGAACCACAAACCTAAAAAACTAGAAAAAATGTATAGGTAAGAGAATAAAAAATAAATGTTCGTCGAACAACGGTTTAGCAGGCGTGTGTACGACGAACTTCGGCCGAACTTAAGACCAAATCATGAATTAACCACTTTTAAACCAAAAACCTAGAAAACTCGAATAAATCTATGGGTAAGAATAAAACAAAAGTTCGTCGAACATAGGTTTGAGAGGAGTGTGTAAGATGAACATGGGACAAACTTAAGACAAAATCATGAATTAACCACTTTTGACCCACAAACTTACAAAACTCGCATAAATCTATAGGTAAGAGAATAAAAAATAAAAGTTCGTCGCACAAAGGTTTGAGAGGAGTATGTAAGACGAACATGGGAGGAACTTAAGACCAAGTCATGAATTAAGCACTTTTGAACCACAAACCTAAAAAACTACAAAAAATGTATGGGTAAGAGAATAAAAAATAAATGTTCGTCGAACAACGGTTTAGTAGGCGTGTGTACGACGAGCTTCGGCAGAACTTAAGACAAAATCATGAATTAACCACTTTTGAACCAAAAACCTAAAAAACTCCAATAAATATATGGGTAAGCAAATAAAAAATAAAAAGTTGGTCGAACATAGGTTTGAGAGCAGTGTGTAGGACGAACATTGAACAAACTTAAGACCAAATCATGAATTAACATTTTTTGAACCAAAAACCTAAATAACTCGCACAAATATAGGGTTAAGAGAATAAAAAATAAATGTTTGTCGAAAAAGGGTTTTAGAGGAGTGCAAAGGACGAACTTCGGACGAACTTAAGACTAAAGCATGAATTAACCACTTTTGAACAAATAAACCTAAAAAACTTGCATAAACCTATGGGTAAGAGAATAAAAAATAAAAGTTCGTCGAACAAGGATATGGGAGGCGTGTGTTCCACTAACTTCGGATGAACTTTAGACCAAATCATGAATTAACCACTTTTGAACCACAAACCTAAAAAACTCGCATAAATCTATGGGTAAGAAAATAAAAAATAAAAGTCCGTCGAAAAAGGGTTTGGGAGGCGTGTGTACGACGAACTTCGAACAAACTTGACTGAATCAAGAATTAACCACTTTTGAACAAGAAACCTAAAAAACTCACATAAATCTATGGGTAAGAGAATAAAAAATTAAAGTTCGTCGAATATAGGTTTGAAAGGAGTGTGTAGGACGAACATGGGACACAAGGGTTTGGGAGGTGTGTGTATGACATACTTCGAATGAACTTAATGCCAAATCATGAATTAACCACTTTTGAACCACAAATCTAAAAAAACCGCATAAATATATGCGTAAGAAAATAAAAAATAAATGTTCATCAAACATGGGTTTGAGATGAGTTTGTAGGACGAACATGGGACGAACTTAAGACCAAATCATGAATTAACCTATTTTGAACCAAAAACCTAAAAAACTGGTCTGACAAGTGTTAGGGAGGCGTGTGTACGGCGAACTTCGGACACACTTAGGACCGAATCATGAATTAATCACTTTTAAACCACAACTTTAGAA
>JBBMEG010031743.1:0-22054 GCA_037832605.1 Cyclanthera cordifolia
AACCCTCAAACATATAACTAAACTTAAACCCACAAACAGCTTGAAGAATGTTTAAGGCAATATTTTAAAAATATAACGAAACCGGCCGCAAACAAATAAATAAACTATAGCAAACTAAAAACTAGCAAAAAAATAACAAAGATTTTAGTACCTTCGAAAATGTAGTAGGCGGAAGAGAAGTTAGAGCCAAAAAATGTAGAAGAAGAAAGCTGAGAAGCTTTTGGCCGTGGGTAAAGAGAAAAGAAAGCTGAGAAGAAGAAGAAGAAAGGTAATGGAGATTTGGGGGAAGAAGAAAAAGAAGAAATGGGTACTGAAAATGAAGAAGAGAAATGAAGAGACGTACCTCAAAATGAAAAAGCTTCATAAGGAATAATGAGTTTCGTTGTAGGGAGAAATGAAGAGACGTACGCACCTCAAAATGAAACTGTCTAAACATGCTTGAAGAAAGAGAAAAATATAATTGAAGTTTTAATTTGAATTACGGATTTAGTGTCGGTCGAACCAACATCAATAACGTTTAGTGTCGGTCATCTTTTGGACCGGCTTTTTAATATTACTTTTGGCGTCGGTCAGACCGACACTAAAAGATTTTTGGTGTCGGTTATATTTAGTGTCGGTCCAACCGACACCAATAAGTTCAGTGTCGGTTTGACCGACACCATATATCTTTTGGACCGACTTTTAATTATTACTTTTGGCGTCAGTCAGACCGACACTAAAAGAGTTTTGGTGTCGGTTTGATTTAATGTCGGTCGGACACACTAATTGTTCAGACCGACATTTTATATCCGTGTTTTTAAAAAACAAATTGGATAGACCGACACCTATGCCATATTTTGTAGTAGTGTTTCAATAAAGAAAAATAACAGTTTCCAATCAAAGACAAAGTTCACGGCTTAAGCATTCTCTATAATAGTAGGTAGGCCAAGACATTACAAAAACCTTCATATCCCTACAACCATCATTACTAAAAAAAAGATTTGGAGGAGAGGAAGTAGAGGACGTAAATTTTATGTTTGTTTTCAATACATCACAATCTCTCTTCAACTTCTCGTCAATCTTTCTTCAATTTCTCTAACATCACATCAAATCTCAAATCAAAATTTATATCAAATTTCTTCTAAAATAAATGCATGTGTTCTCTTAAACAAAAATCCCAAAAAAAAAAATTCAACTTTTCTTATCTAAAACAGCAATTTTCAAACAAGCACTTCATATCCCAAATTACTTATTTCTTCTTCTTCCTCCATTTCTTCTTCACTCCTCTCATCAATCTCAAAATCCAATCACCCCAGCTTCTATATTTGAGAAGGAAAACTAGTGTGTAATTTTGATAGGTCAATGACAACATTGTCATTTACAAAAACAAATTGTTTCAAGTTTCATCGAATCTATTTAAGATTAAATATTCTATTTCTTTTTTTTTTTTTATATAAATAAAAAAATCAACTTCTAAAAAGAGGAAACATAATATCCCGTCTTTTATTTTATTCCATGTTATAAACAATTTCTTTAAAACATATTTAAAATTAGTCAAACAAATAGGAAAAAGTTGATTATACTATTATTATTACTATTTATCTTTTCGCTTCATGGTAAGAATATTCTCTCTATAAATAATTAGTATAAAATGAAAAAAACAAGTTTGACATACTGGTGAAAGGAATTACAATAAATTGTTTTTTCCAGCAGAAGTGGTCTAAAAATGAGTTTTCCATTACTGACATTTTAAGATAGTAAGATAAATTAAAAATGAATATAATGAATAAATATAGTTCAACAAAAAATGTATAATCATTTAAAAAATATTGTGTAGATAAAATAATAATATTAGCAATGATAATGTGACAAACAATTCTCAATGAAAACACATATCGAAGTACTTGTACTATATGAATTACATATTACCAAATTTGAAGATATTATTAAGCAATACTTCTCTAAGAATTTGAGTCACAATCATCAATTTAAATAAATAAGAAAACTTATAATAATTGAGAGATGAAGAATAATATTTCTCTAAAAATGAAAATGGCAGTCAACTACAACATTAAAAAAAGAGAAAAAAAGTGGGAAATAAGAAAAGAAACTTTTGAACTAATCCTGTTTATGCCGAAAAATGGTCAACGGATATCCATAGTAAATTTGTTTAAACTGAGAACGAAAAGGCTTGCAAAAAAGTCAAAATTAGGGCACATCGGTGTGGTGTGAGCCACAGGGCCTCCGATGCCTAAGTCAGAAACGTAATTAGGGAGAATAGTAGGAATACTAAGAAATGACTTAAGGGTACTTAGCATAGGATCCGTCCCTTTAAAGGGAGAAATGACTTGACTTTTATAGCAGCCGGTTTCGTAACCGCTGCATCTCACTTATGGCGATATAATATCCGGCTGTTAGAAACGTCCGCCATTAAGCAGGGTATGAATACCGGCGTAACTCCTGGTCGTTACCCTTTGGAGGTGTAACGGTCTTGATTCTGGACTCGGTCGACTCTTCGGAGATGCCTGACCTCCACTATCGACCCAATGGGGCCGACCTACTCGTTGTAACGGGCGACGCCACGGGATGCAGCGCCTCCAAACGTTACTTGGACTCGGTCGACTCTTTAGAGTGTCCTTACCTCCACGGCCCATCTACTCGGATGGACCTACTCGTTGCCGGACCCGAGAAGGGTGAGGCTGTAAGGGCCGACCCCAGGGGGTCCTAGCCTTCCTTGGCCGACCAGCTGCAAGGGCCAACCCCTAAGGGGTCCTGGCCTTCTTTGGCTGACCCCCAGAGAAGTCGGACTTGCTTGGCCGACCCCCGGGGGTTGTGGCCTCAATTTGGCCGACCCCCGGGGGGTTGTGGCCTCAATTTGGCCGACCCCCGAGGGGTTGGCAATGGCGAGGCTGACCCCCTAGGGGTCGGAAATAGACTTTTCCAACGCCTAAATGGTTGTGGCCTCCATTTGGCCGACATCCGAGAGGTTGGAAATAGACTTGGCCGACCCCCAGGGGGTTGTGACCTCCATTTGGCCGATCCCTGGGGGTCGGCAATGGCGAGGCCGACCCCCGAGGGGTCGGAAATGGTCTTGGCCGACCCTCAGGGGTTGTGGCCTCCATTTGGCCGACCCCCAAGGGGCCAGAAATGGCGAGGTCGTCCCCCGAGGGGCCAGAATTGGCGAGGTCGACCCGCGGGGGGTCGACAATGGCGTGGCAAACCCTCGAGGGGTCGGCAAAGGTGTTGACCGACCCCCTCGGGGTCGAGGCCTCCTTTTGGCTGACCCTCGGGGGGTCGACAATGGCGAGGCCGACCCTAGAGGGGTCAGAAATGGACTTGGCTGACCCCCAGGGGTTGTGGCCTCCATTTGGCCGACCCTTGGGGGGTCGGCGATGGCGAGGACGACCCCAGAGGGGCCAAAAATGGCGAGGTCGTCCCCCGAGGGGCCAGAAATGGTGAGGTCGACCCTCGGGGGGTCGATAATGGCGTGGCAGACCCTCGAGGGGTCGGCAAAGGTGTTGGCCGACCCTTTAGGGGTTGAGCTCATTTTGGCTGACCCTCGGGGGTCGGCGTCATCTTGTTTGTCCTTCGGGTGGGTCCCAACCTCTTCCGAGTCTTTCGAGATATTTTAACCTAAAACATCACCCTCACTCTTCATTTTTGGACTTACTTTGTTGCCAGAATTTGAAGAGTAGTTCATGGTTTAGAAGGTTCTCTTTTTAGAGTGTCACCTTTTTAGGCATTGGCCTCCGATGCCTAAGTCAGAAACGTAATTAGGGAGAGTAGTAGGAATACTAAGAAATGGCTTAAGGGTACTTAGCTTAGGATCCGTCCATTTAAAGGGAGAAATGACTTGACTTTTATAGCAGCCGGTCATGTAATCGCTGCAACTCACTTATGGCGATATAATGGCCGACCGTTAGAAACGTCCCCCATTAGCCGGGTATGAATACCTCTGTAACTCGTGCTATTACCGTTTAGAGGTGTAACGGTCTTGATTCTGGACTCGATCGACTCTTCGGAGAGTCCTGACCTCCACGGTCGACCCAATGGGGCCGACCTACTCGTTGTAACGGGCGACACCGCGAGGGGCAGCGCCTCCATACGTTACTTGGACTCGGTCAACTCTTCGGAGAGTCCTGACCTCCACGACCCATCCACTCGGACGATGGACCTACATGTTGTAATGGGAGACGCCACGGGGTGCAACGCCTCCCAACGTTACTTGGACTCGGTCGTTTCTGTAGAGTCCTTACCTCCACAGCCCATCCACTCGGATGGACCTACTCGTTGCCGGACCCGAGAAGGGTGAGGTTGCAAGGGCCGACCCCAGGAGGTCCTGGCCTTCTTTGGCCGACCGGCTGCAAGGGTCGACCGTTAAGGGGTCCTGGCCTTCCTTGGCTGACCACCAGAGAAGTCAAACTTGCTTGGACGACCCCGAGGGGTCGGAAATGGACTTGTCCGATCCCTGAGGAGTTGTGGCTTCAATTTGGCCGACATCCTAGGGTTCAGAAATAGATCATTAAGTAAATTATACTCAATTTGTCCTACAGATGCTTATATTTACCAACAAGATTCCAATTTGGGGATATAGTTCCCTTACCTTAAGCGTTCCCACGAGCGAGCTCCTAAGCTCTAAATCAATGTTCAACGAAGGCTAGCACACAAATGGAGTCCTAGCAATTTAACGGGTCAAAACTAGCACCTTAGACTCTCGAAAATGGATTCAGAACGTCAAAATTAGCAAAGAGGACCTAACTTTGAAAAACGTGTTTTTGGGATCCGCGCCCGGTCAACTCGGTCGACCGGTCAAAGATGGTCAAACAGGTCAAGGGTGGGTCAAGGGTTCATAATTTTCAAGAACATGGCTTAAGTTCAATTTACAAGGTTAAACAAACACTAATTTTCAATGAATCAAGGAAAAGTCAACACTTTACAATTTTAACAAAGATGAGTTCATCTTAGTTGACTGAGTCAACTCAGTCAATTTCTTCTCCTACATTTCAACAATGGAGTTTATAACAAAATTCTAAGTTTTAACAATGGGTTTACTCATTACAACACCATACTTAACTTCAAAGGAACAAATAGATTCGTTAATGGCCACCAACATTTTTCTTATTAATCAAAAGATTAGCTACAACAACCAAGGGTAACAAAAATATACAACAAAATCAATAAGGAGCCTCACCAACGAGGTGAAAACCGGTGAGAACAGCGGATCTCAGCGTCGGCTTCTAACGAGCTAAGTCATTCACGACGGCCTACGCGTGTGACCGAATCGATGGTGTTCACAGGCGGTGACGACTTGAAATTTCGACCATGAAAGAGCTTAATCTTGGATGGGAGCTTGAAGAAGATGAATAGTGGCTGGTGGGATTTTCTATGCTGCAGAGAGAAAGTGCTATAACTTGATATATTAGGTTAAAAGTTGAAAATGGGTTGTTTGTTTTGAGTGGTTATGGAAAGTAAGATTTGACATAATGGGTGTTTGGAATGAGTGTAGGCTTAAACCCCTTTGGAATTTCTCATAAACTTATTTATATAAACAAGCATTTAATCACTTATGTTTTAATTTAAGCCACTAAATAAGATCAATTAATATTTACTTAAAATCTTGTGATGCTTATTCAATTAATTGTTATAAGAAAAATAAATTATTCTTCATTTTAATTAATAAATAAAAAAAAGATTGTAAAATCATTCGGCTATGGATTAAATCAAATTTTAGCTAATAGGAAATTTCAGGTTGTTTCACCTTACTTCGGAGGACTGCTCGCTTCCTTATAGTTTTTGGAGGGCAGGACTTGGCCCAAGCTCGTGAGACTCATGGTGTCGCTGAGGTCGCCTTGGCTGACTTTCCGACTTCCGCTACGGCGGTCCAAAGTCTTGTCACTTGAACTTACAAGGACGACTCATCTACCATCGCTCGGCTTTGTCAGGAGTTTGACTTCTGCTAAAGTGAAGTTATAGAATGCCTCGCACTTAGTCAATTTAGTTGAAAGGCTCTCCTGCCTTGGTAATTTTTTAGAACAACTTTGGTGCGGCTACTACCGGTTGGGTACTAGACCGAATTAAAGGACGGGTTACCCATGGTTCCGCATTGTATCTCTCCGAGTCTTTTTGCGCCACCACAGCAGCAGAGGTCGTTGACACTTCTTTGCAGGCCTTCGAGTCTAGAATTCTCGGTGATCCAGTGCAGGTTGCTCATGACTTTCACCTCTCCCAAGGTGCGTCTGAGAATGACCTTCTGGGTCAGGATCTTCCAGCTAGGACCGAATCTGTCCAAGCCAGACTTAGTAGGCCTAGTTCTAGCAAGTGCAGCACTGGATGACCTTGTTGCTTTTTGATGTACTTCTCTTCTTTATAGCCACACATTTATCTAAGTATGTAGGCTAGCTTGTTACCGTTGTATTTGCAGGCCTTCATGCATTTCGCCTCAGCTTCCCGTCGCCTTTCTGAGGACTCGCGTCACCCTCACTCTTCTTTGTCCACTAGCTCTGAGAAGCTTAAGTAGGAGCTGGCACAAACTCGAGAAGTTCAGCGAATTTCCGAAGCTGCCTTAGTTGACTTTCACACTTCCGCCGAAGCGGTCTAAAGTCTTGTTGTCTGTACATGCCAAAAGGACATGTCTACCATTGCTCGCCTTCACCAAATGTTGGCTTTTGCTGAAAGGAAGTTGAATAACGTCTCTTACTTCTCTAACCGTGTGAAGGGCTCTCCTGCTTTTGTGATTTTGGAGAACAACGCCGGTGAGGCTGCATCGCTGGGTACTGGACCGAATTCAGGAGGGAATTAGCTACGACAACCTTCTTCCCCTTTTTCGGTCTCTTTGTTCCAGCACTGCGGACAAAGTCAACGACCTTTCCTTACCAACCTTCGAATCCGGAATTTCAAGTGATCCAACCCAAGTTGTTTGCCACGACTTCAGCCTCTTTCAAGGTGTGCCTGAAAGAAGTCAGGCTCTTCCAGTTAGGATAGTTTCTGCCCAAGCCGGACTCAACCGACCAACTTCCAGTAGACCCAGCTCTGGGGGCCTTGATGACTTTTTCGTTGCTTTCCTTTTCACTTGAAGCATTTTACTTTGCAGCCTTTAATTCTTTTTCTAGATTGTAACCCAGGAGTTTTTTTACTTTGAATGAATAACAATCTTTTTTCCTCTACTTCTCTATCTTGCATACCCCCAATTTAAGTTTATGAAAAAAAATCAATATACTTAAATTAAGATAACTTTTTGAAAGAAGGAGAAAGTAACACTTTATTCATTAACAAGTTGATTTACATTCTATTGAACGTACTTTTTCAAGTGTTCTGCACTCCAAGGATGGAGGATCTTATTCCAGTATATGTCCTTGAGGTAGTAGGTGCCTGGGTGTACCACTTTGGCGACCAGGTATGGTCCTTCCCAAATTAGCACCAGGACATCACTATTGAGATCTTTGGCATCTAGCGTCACCCTCCTCAGCACTAATTTTCCAACTTGGAAGCGGTTTGCCTTGGCTCGGGAGTTGTAGTACTTGACCATGCGGCCTTTGTATCGTGTTACTCTTATGTGGGTTGCACCCCTTTTCTCTTTCAGGAGATCTAGACTCATCTGCCGCTGGTGGTCCTTTTGAGTTGAGTCAAAAGACTCTATGCGCAGGGATGAAAGTCCTATCTCGACAGGAATTACTGCTTCCGCCCTAAAGGCTAGCGAGTAGGAGGTTTCGTTTGTTGACGTCCTGAGTGTAGTGCGATATGCCCACAACACTTACTAGTTAGGACCTCGGGAGGCTACCTCTGGATAGCAGCGAACCTCTGGCACTTGTCAAGTGCTCGAATATACTTCTTGGACTCTTCAGCCATGGTCGGCCAAAAGTAGCCTTGCCTAACTAACGTTCTGGCTAGGGACCTTGTCGCTTCATAATTTCCATAGACACTTTCGTCAACTTTCTGGAAGTGTTGAAATTAAATCGTCAAACGTCCCTTTTGTCGTTTGGCAGCTTCCCCTCCCCTAAGTATATTAGGAATGAGGTCATCCACGTTGCAGGCGAGATATGGGTTGCCTCGCTAACTTCGTGTAATGGCTTGGTAACGATGCTAGGCTGGCCTAGGATCTCTACTAGCACAGTCTTGTTTGCCTTAGTTTCGCAGGCGACCTTTGACTTTGCCAAACCATCGGCCTTGGCGCTTTGGGACCTCAGTACTTGCTTCACTTGTACCCCCATAGGTTATGTTTCTTAGATAGCCTCACCTGGAACCAATCCTTTTTTAACAACCTGTTACTACAGGGACCATCCGCCAGCCGGCTCTCCGATGATTGTTCTGATCTCCGGCGGCGGTGGTGACTTCTCCCCTCCCCTTTTCTTGCTAGGGTACTCAGACACTTTTTCACCCTCTTCCATGTACTTGTCCAGTCGTCCTCTTTGGATGAAAGACTCTATGGACTCATTTAGGTCGTAGCAGTCCGAGGTAGCGTGGCCATGGTCCCTGTGGAATAGGTAGTATTTGCCTCTATTCCTTAATTGGACCCTGCCTTAATCCGGCTTGGCCACTTCAGCTCCTCCTTATCTTAAATTTCCATCAAGATGTGATCTACAGGAATCACCGTGGGAGTGTATCTTTCGAACCGGCTAGGGGGTACCCCCCCGTCGATCGGCCTTTTCTTTTTTCGTCGGGCGCTCATCCGCCCTTCGCTTTCGTGATTCCTTGTAATCAGCCTCGCGACGGCTGTCTGACTTCTCGCGCTTTGGAAGGGAGCGTCTTCCTTCTGTGCCTCCTCGGAGTTGACCAGCTCCCTTGCACTCATGTACTTTTGTGCCCTGGTAAGCAATTAGGCATAGGTGAGTGGAGCCTTTTTCCCCAACGACCATAGGAAATTTTCATCCTTGAGTCTGGCAACGACTGCTGCGAGAGTCGTGCTGCCGGAATACACTTCAACGTTCAGCGCCTCGCTGTTGAAGCGGGTAATGTACTCCCGAAGGGTCTCTTAGCTTCTTTGCCTTATGGTCATTAAGCGTGTGACCGGTTTCTTCTAATCTAGCCCTCCAAGGAATTGGGTGACGAATGCCCTGGCCAGCTCTCTAAACGAGGCAATGGACTTACGCTTTAGCTGTCTGAACCATCTTTGAGCTGGTCCCGCGAGCGTGAATGAGAAGCTCGGCACTTGATCGCGTCCCGGACTCCATGTAACTCCATCCATGCGCGATAGGAATCCAGGTGCTCAACAGGATCCGTAGATCCGTCGTACTCCATGATTGCAAGGAGTTTAAATTTAGATGGGACAGACTCCTCCATGATTTCGTTAGTGAATGAGGGGTCTACCTGGTCGACCAGGCTATCTAGGTCCAGTTCGTCTTGGTCATGTGCTTTCTTCATGCTCCCCAACTGGTCTTGGAGGAGACGAAGTTAGGCCAGCAAGGTTGTGTCTCGGCTCCGTCACACCCACCTCTTTTCGGCGTTGGTTGATCACATCTCTAAGATCCGTTCCCAAGTCTTATCCCGCCGTACGGGCACTTGGAATTTTTGGGGGATGTGGGGTGGATGACCCTCGTGTGGTATTCCTTGGCTAGCTACTCCGAGCTGATTGTTTTCGAGAAGACTCCGCCATTTTTGATCCAATCCTCTGGTGGACCAAATACTCCTTCCTCCTATCATTACCGCCCAGTCGAAGTCGTTCGACCTGTCTTTGGTGCCGGTAATGCGCCTTTTTCGGCATCTCCGTGGCTGGGACTTTCCCTTTGGCAGGGTCTCGGACAAACGAAGCTGTTTTTTTCTGCCACAGCCTTTTTCTTGGTAGGCTGCCATTGCGCCGCCTCCTACTGCGCTTGTTGGTTCCCAGCATCAGCTGTCTGAGCCGGAGGTGGTTGCCGGAGCAACTCCACCAGGCGACTCAAACTCTCCGCCATTCCTTGCACTCGTTCTTCCAAAGTAGTGAACTTTGGATCTGCACGCTCCGGTTCATGCCCAGCTACCGCACCCTCAGGATCCGGGTGATTTTTGCCATGAACATTGTCATGTTCTCTAGAGGCAATCTGCCTTGGAGCGTGCTCGACGTCCGATTCGTCATCGACACCGTTGTGGTGGTCGTTTTCAATATTCGACATTTTTGCAGGAAAATGGATAGAAATTTTAGCGTTTTTTAGGTAGAATACTCTCGTCCCCACAGACGGTGCCAACTGTTGATGCCGAAAAATGGTCAACGAATATCCACAGTGAATTTGTTTAAACTGAGGACGAAAGGGCATGCAAAAAGTCAAAATTAGGGCACACCGGTGTGGTGTGAGCCACATGGCCTCCGATGCCTAAGTTAGTAACGGGATTAGGGAGAATAGTTAGGAATACTAAGAAATGGCTTAAGGGTACTTAGCTTAGGATCTCTCCCTTGAAAGAGAGAAATGACTTGACTTTTATAGCAGTCGGTCTTGTAATCGTTGTAGCTCACTTATGGCTATATGATGGTCGGCTGTAAGAAACGTCCGCCATTAAGCCGGGTATGAATACCGGCGTAACTCCTGGCCGTTACCTTTTGGAGGTGTAACAGTCTTGATTCTGGACACGGTCAACTCTTCGGAGAGTCCTGAACTCCACGACTCATCCACTCGGATGGACCTACTCGTTGTAACGGGCGACGCCACGGGGTGCAACTCCTCAAAACGTTACATAGATTTGGTCGACTCTTTGGAGAGTCCGGACCTCCACTGCCCATCCACTCGGATGGACCTACTCGTTGCCGGACCCGAGAAGGGTGGGGCTGCAATGGCCAACCCCGGAGGGGTCCTGGCCTTCATTGGCCGACCGCCTGCAAGGGCCGACCCCTAGGGGGTCCTGGCCTTCCTTGGCCGACCCCTAGAGGTGTTGGACTTGCTTGGTCAACCCCGGGGGTCGGAAATGGACTTGGCCGACCCTCGGGGGTGTGGCCTCCATTTAGCTGACCCTCGGGGGTCGGCAATGGTGAGGCCGACCCCCAAGGGTCGGAAATAGGCTTGGCCGACCCCCGAGGGTTGTGGCCTCTATTTGGCCGACCTCCGAGGGGCCGAGAATGGCGAGGTCGACCCTCGAGGGGTCAGAAATGGACTTGGCCGATCCTCGAGGGGTTGTGGCCTGGTGCATGATTTTACTCCATAGTATGATTTTACTTTATTGCCGCTTAAAAATCTTTACAAACAAAAATAAAATTTCATCATCACAAACTCCATCGCCATATTATATTCAAAGAAGAGTAAGACCGATGGTTGCTTATGCGGACGTTCAAGAGCTGCAGCTTTTAGTCCCATTGAGAAGCTTAATGCTTGTTTAAAATTTTTGTTTTGAAAACATCCATGTTTCTGCATTTCCTATCGCTCCTCTTATCAAGGTGTAGTTCTTAATTTCCTTATAATTAAATCCATTTTTTGATTTGGGTTTTTTTTTTTCTTTTTAAAAATCAATGAATTGTTGCTTTATGTTGAGGTAGATTATTAGATAACTTGGTTTCATCCCAAAACCCAAGATTTTATAAAGGTCAATGAAGATACTTCAAGATGATGCATTTTGTGTTTTGAGATATTAGTTTTCAGTTTTCTTTTAGTTAGTTTGTTTGGTTAGTTTGTTATGTTTTATTTTTACTTACTGTGTATAAATAGGAAGCTTTAATTTATGTGAAGGTATGAATAAAAAAAACTCTTTCTTGTAAAAACTTCATGGTATGACAAGTTTCAGAGCTGAGTTGTCATTTCTTCCTTTCTTATCTCGTTTCTTGAGTCCCTTTATTACTTTACTTTTTCTCTTTTATCATCTTTTTGTCCTTTCATCTTTTTTTTTCTCTTGCTTACTTTACTCTTTCTCTTT
Source organism: Cyclanthera cordifolia (assembly GCA_037832605.1). Taxonomy (NCBI): domain Eukaryota; kingdom Viridiplantae; phylum Streptophyta; class Magnoliopsida; order Cucurbitales; family Cucurbitaceae; genus Cyclanthera; species Cyclanthera cordifolia. Next base: position 11,788 of record JBBMEG010031743.1, read on the forward strand.
CACGATTTTTTTCCCCTTCTTCTTTACTTTTATCTCATTCTTTCTATCAATGGCTTCTACTGATATTTTGTCAAGTTCATCAAATTCTTCAGCAACCTCCATTTACTTGCTTGCGAATATATGTAATCTTGTATCAGTTCGACTAGATTCTACAAATTATGTTCTGTGGCGTTACCAGATTACTTCGCTTTTACGGTCTCATAAGTTGTTTTTGCATATTGATGGAACTTCCTCAGTTCCTACAGAGAAGATTGGTGAAGGAGAAGCTTCAAGAAATAATCCATATTAAGTTGTGTGGTTCGAAAAATAGTTACTCTTATCAACGCTACTCTGACTCAAAGTGCTCTGGCCTATGTTGTTGGTTGTAAAACTTCAAAGGATGTGTGGGATACACTTGAGAAATATTTTTCCTCTTCTTCCAGGTCTAACATCATTGGTCTTAAATCTGATTTGCAAAGTATTGTGAAAAAGAGTGATGAATCCATCGATCTTTATGTTCAACAAATTAAGGGTATTCTTCATTGACTTAGTGTTATTTCTGTTCAAATAGATCCAGAGGATCTTGTGATTTACACTGTTAATAGACTGCCATCTTCATATTATATTTTTAGGACTTCCTTAAGAACTTGTTCTACCATCGTAAGTTTTTAAGAATTACGCATTTTGTTGAAATCTGAAAAGCTGCAATAGAAAAGGAAATCAAGATTGAAGATAATATGAATACTTCATCGCTAGATATGATGGGTAGTATATCAGGCTCAGGGCGTAGATCTTGGAGAAACAATGGGCGCGGTAAGAATCGATATCAAGGTGGTCGCAGTCGTGGTTTTAATTCAAAAGGTTCGAGTTCTTATACTCCAGGATCAAACTCCTCGTCTTCTAGTTCAGTTTCTTCAACTTCAGCCTCTTCTATTGATAGTAGTCAGTCTCCTCACAAAGTAGTTTGTCAAATATGTCAATGATTTAGTCATAATGCTCTTGACTGCTATCACCGAATGAGTTATACATATCAAGGGAGACATCCTCCAGCTAAGCTTGCTGTCATGGCTACTAGTACATCCGAATCGAGAGGTGCTTCAAGTCCAAATAGGAATAATACTGATTCTGCTGTGTGGCTTTCGGATAGTGGATGCAATGCACATCTCATAAATGATTTTGGTAATCTTCATATCTCCTCTCCTTACTCTGGTGATGATAATGTGACTGTTGGAAATGGACATGGTATTAAGATATCTTATCAAGGTGTAGGTATTTTACAAACTCTATCTATGAATTTTCGTTTGAATAATTTATTATGTGTGCCTGAAGTGTCCACTAATCTTCAGTCGGTTAACCAATTTTGTCATGATAATGATTGTACCTTTACTTTTGGTGATACTTTTTTTACAATACAATGACAAAACCAATAAAATTTTGTACAAGGGATCAAGTATAAATGAGTTATATCATATTCAATCATCTTCTTCTCAAGTGTATCAAGCTTACAATGCTACTTATACTTCTCCTTCTATATGGCATGATCGATTGGGTCACCCTTGTTCTTCTATTTTTCATCTAATAGCTCGTGGTTTAGGTGTTTCCTTGAAAAACATTAAGAAATATCCTTTTTGTTTAGATGGAAATATGTCTAGGTTGCCTTTTTCATTATCTTTTCATAATGCGTCTGCTTCTTTATCTGTTATACGTAGTGATGTATGAGGCCCTGCTTCAAATGATTCTTTTAATAAAAGTAAATACTATGTTTCCTTTATTGATGAATTTTCCAGGTTCACTTGCTTTTTCCAATTACACATAAATCGAAATATCAAATGTCCTGATTACCTTGTTTAATAATATTGAGAATCAATTGTCTAAAAAGATAAAAATCTTTCAAAGCGATGGAGGAGGCAAATTTGTAAATGAAACACTTAAAAAAATATTTTTCTACTAAGAGTATCTCTCATCATATTTCTTGACCTTATACGCCGGAATAAAACGGTTTAGCTGAGCGTAAACACAAGCATTTAGTTAATACTGCTAGTTCTTTGTTATCTAAATCTCATGTTCCTCTAAAATTTTGGTAGCTTGCTTTATCTACATCTGCGTTCTTGATAAATAGGTTGCCTACTAGAGTTGTACATAACAAAAGTCCTTTTGAAATATTGTTTAATCATCCTCCTGATTATTCTTCCCTTCGTATTTTTTGTTGTGCCTGTTATCCTTTATTACGATCTTATAATTCGAATAAACTTAAACCACATACTGCTTAATGTGTTTGTTGGTTATCCTCGTGGATATAAAGGTTTTTTTATGTTTTAATCCTAAAAATGATAAGTTTTATATTTCTAGGAATGTTGCGTTTGATGAATCAGATTTCCCGTTTCTGGATATATTACATCAAAGGTCTGTTTCTTCTTGAGTTGAGAAAAGTGCAGTACTTTTTGAAGATTTAAAATCTACTGGTGGTAATCAATTTATTCTTCCTCAATTGGATATTATTACTCATTTTTCTTCTGAATCTCAACCATTGCCTACTTCTCTGAATTTATCCTCTGATTCTCATTTATCTAATGTCTTGCCTAAAGCTACTCAGGGTCTTGTTTCACAAATCCACAACATATGGTAGCAAGCCATGAGTCTCAACCACCTTCTATAGTCAATACTCATCCAATGCAAACGAGGGGGAATCGAAAATATCTAAGAAGAAGCTTTTTTTGGCTTCTATCATTAATAATAATAATGTAGAACCTAGCTCTTATACTCAAGCCTCTAAGTTGCAAACTTGGAGAGATGCAATGATAGAGGAGTATAATGCTTTGGTCAAACAACAGACTTGAGATTTAGTTTCTCCTCCAAGTAGCAATATAATAGGTTGTAAGTGAGTTTTTCGTCTAAAACATAATCCGGATGGTAGTATAGCTAGGTATAAGGCTCGCTTAGTAGCTCAAGGCTATAGTCAAGAGGAGGGCATTGACTACTTTGCGACATTTAGTCCTGTTATTAAGAAACCTACTATATGCATTGTTCTTTCTTTAGCTGCGACTTATGGATGGTTCTTAAGACAGTTAGATATTACAAATGCTTTTTTCATGGTAATTTGGAGGAAACTATATATATATGAAACAACCACAAGGTTTTGTTGATAAATCTAATCCCTCTTTTGTTTGTAAACTTCGTAAATCTCTTTATGGTTTAAAACAGGGTCCAAGAGCATAGTTTGAATGTTTTACTTCTCATATTATACAATTGGGTTTTGTAGCATAGTTATCAGATCCTTCTTTATTTGTTCGAAACATTGATGGTTCTCTTACTTATTTATTACTATATGTTGATGATATCATTCTCATTGGGAATGATATCTCATATGTCAATCATCTTATAACAATTTTGGAGGCTTCTTTTGAAATTACTGATTTAGAAGCTCTTACCTTTTTTCTTGGTTTAGTGATTCAAAGTAAAACAACTGACATTTTTATTTCTCAAAAGAAATACTTTCATGATATGTTTGAAAGGTTTGGTATGCTTTCTGCTAAACCATGTTCCACTCCTAGCTCTAATATAGATATTTGTGCTTCTTCCCCTTCTTGTTTGCAAGATGATGTTGTGTGCTCTCCACAAATGGTTGGTATTTTACATTATCTAACTTTTACTCGACCTGATATTTGTTTTTTTGTTGGTAAGGTGTCTCAGTTTATGCATGCTCCAACTCAGTTACAACTTTTAGCAGTCAAGAGGATATTTAGATATTTGCGTGGAACGATTGAGGTTGGTCTTCATTATTCTTCAGGATTCATATCTCTTACCACGTATTATGACTCAGATTGGGCTGGCAATATGATAGATTGTCCCTCAACCACATGTTTTGTTATATTCCTTGGTACTAATCCTATTTTATGGCAATCCAAGAAGCAAACTACGGTTTCTCAAACTCTACGGAAGCGGAATATAGAGCTATGGCGTTCACTGTTTCAGAATTGTATTGGTTACGACAGTTGTTTAGAGATCTTTATGTTAATATCCGCTCAATTCCTACGTTGTCATGTGATAACAAGTCTGCACTCCAGCTTGCTCGGAATCCAATATTCCATGGTCGTACGAAACATGTAGAAGTTGATTATCATTTCATCTGAGAGAAAGTTGTTGCCAAATATATCGAACTGCGCTATATATCTTCTGATGATCAGCCAGCAGACTTATTCACCAAACCTTTGTTTTCTAATCGATTATTGTTATTACGATCCAAACTAATGCCTTTGTAAATTTGACATTGTTTAAGGGGGGATGTTATGAGATATTAGTTTTCAGTTTTCTTTTAGTTAGTTTGTTTGGTTAGTTTGTTTAATTGGGTATCTTTACTTACTGTGTATAAATAGGAAGTTTTAATTTATGTGAAGGTATGAATAAAAAAAACTCTTTCTTCTAAAAACTTCATTTTGGAGTTTTGAATTAGTTTGTTTATCACATAAAAGGAAAGGAGAAAGCGACCCAGCAATTAAGGCAAGGATACTCTATTAGCTAATGAATACAATGAGGGAGAAGGTTCAATAAATATAACCATTGTACTACACGACAAGAGAGAGAACCAATGAGATACATACACGTATAAGGAATGAATTGAAAAATAAATAAAAGAATAAAGAATACAGTGAGGACGACGTCGTATGAAGAGGCTACGATACGACATCATTTCTAGTTGGCTTCCTAACATCCCCTCAAACGAAGGGGTAATTGAAGGATACTAAGTTTGTCACGCATGTGATTGAAGTGCTGCTCTGTTAGGGCCTTAGTTAGGCCATTAACAAGCTGCTCTGTTGTCGGTTTGTACTAAATGTCAACAACTTTCGCAAGAACCTTGTCTTGAACATAATGGACATCAAGTTCAACATGTTTGCTCCTAGAATGAAAGATCAGATTCGTAGCAAGTAAAATGACACTTATATTATCACACCAAACCAGAGGAATGTGAGGCAGAGAAGTGTTCAGTTATGTTAGCAACGATCGAACCCAAGATATTTCAGCAATGGTTTGAGCAAGATCTCTATATTCAGATTCCACACTCGATCTGGCAACAACACTTTACTTTTTGGAAGATCATGTAATGAGGGATTACCCAAGGAACAAGCAGTGCGCTGCAATGTAGCGTCTGTCATCTAGGTTGTATGCCCAATCAACATCGATATAAGCAAATTCAAACTGCCTGACTTTGGTATAAAGAAACCGTAATGAAGCGTACCTTGAAGATATTGAAGAACACATTTAGCCCCTTGCCAATGGATTAAGGTCAGAGAATGCATAAATTGGCTAAGAGTATTGACAATATAGGAAATGTCAGGCCGCACGTGTGTAAGATACTTAAGTGCGCCAAGCAAGTTGCGATACAAGGTTGGGTTGTTAAAGGATTCACCGTCATTTGTCGTGAATTTCTTGCCTAAGACATTAGGGATGGCACACGGTTTTGTTTGAAAGATCTGACCATTCTAGGATTTCAGAGATATACTTCGTCTACACTAAGTGCATATCATTCTCATGTCGAAGAACTTCAATGCCATGGTAATAACTCAGCAGCCGAGGTCTTTCAGAGCAAAAACAAAATTGAGCTTGGTAACAAAGGAATTTATCAAAGTCTATGAATTCCCAGTGACTAATATATCATCAACGTAAATGAGTATCCAAATTACATTCGGACCAGTGGTCAGGAAGAAAAGAGAATTATCAGCCTGTGAGTTTTGAAACTTCCATTGTTGTAGAGTTTTCTTTAGCTGATCATACCAGGTGCGCGAAGCTTATCGTAGGCCATATAGAGCTTTCTTGATCTTACACATATGGTTAGGAAAGTGAGGATCAACAAAACCTTCTGGTTGCTTCATGTAAACATCTTTCATTAGCTTTCCATTGAGGAACACATTGTTAACATCTAGTTGACGAACATCCCAATTTCTTGATACAACAAATCGATAAAATTATACGTATAGTTGGTGCTTTGACAACGGGACTAAAGGTGTCATGAAAATAAACCTCTGGAATTTGATGGAACTCTTTGGCGATAAGTCGAGCCTTACATCTCTCAGTGGATCCATTAAGCAGTCGTTTTAACTTGAAGTTCCAACGGTTGCCTATCAAATTCCTGTTTGAAGGAGCAAGGGTGAGGTCTAATATTTTTTTTTATATATATAAAACCTCTAACTCAGAGTGCATAGCCTAAGTCTAGTGAGTTGACAACAAAGCTTTTTTCACATTTTTTGGTTCACTGTCAAGAAGAATTTCAACATCAGTACATTCAGACAAAAATGAGGATAGGACCTTGGGCTTTAAGATGCCACTCTTGGCTCGTGTTTACATAGGGTGTGATGGTTGTAGAAGGGGCTCAATGGTTGGAATGAAGTAGTAGTGTGCTCATCTATTTGTGCAAGTGGTATGCCAGTTGGTGGAGACAACACAGGCTCATGTGATGGTGATGTTGCAACGAGCGACAGTCTGAGTGGAGATGGAGCAGGACAGTTGGTAGATAAAGACTCGTGAGGAAAAGGTAACCAAGAGATAACCGTGTCATGAAGGGTATGGATAGAGGAAGACATGAAACCAGTGGCAAATGGAAACTCAGATTCATTAAAGATGACATGACGAGAGACATATATGAGACCACTTAAACTAAGACATTTATGACCTTTATGAGTGGGGTTGTAGCAAAGGAATACACATTTTGTACTACGGTACTGGAATTTATGTGTTTGGTAAGGACGAAGGCAAGGAAAGCAGGTGCAACCAAAGGTTTTTAGAAACGAATTGTTTGGTTTTAGGTTAAAGGCCATTTCCCATGGAGAAATGTGGTTTAGAACAGGGGTGGGGAGACGGTTTATGTTCCAAACAGCTGATTTATACGACATTGAGGGGCATGGAGGCTTGGGCTAGAAGAGTAAGGCTCATTTCTACGACATGTTGATGTTTTCTTTCGACAATACAATTTTGTTCACTTGTGTGAGGACATAACGTCTGACGCATGACCTAACCTTTTGTGTCAAACATTCTTGGACATACGAGAAGACCCCAAAGAAGAAACAAACAGAAAGAGCTCACGACCTAAAATAGACTCGATTGGATTGACACTACCATCAGAAAACTCCATGGAACTATACTAAACTTGAACAGGCCGAGATGAACTGACTTTGGCACATTTATTTGGATTGAAGGGAGACCCTTATGCTGGTTTTGGAAGCTCCAACTCGTAAAGCCCATCTCTAAGTGCCCCTTGCAACATCACCCTCTTTGAAACCTTGTCTTTCACAAAGCAAACAGAAGGGTGAAACTCAACATAAATATCAGCATTCAATTTGGCAATACTAACAAGATTCCTCTTGATTAGAGGCACATGAAGCAGATCATTTAATTACTTTGGTTCCAGGCAAAAACTTCGATTATATAGTATTGCAACCAATGTATTTAATATTTAGTTAAGGGCCATTCCCCCTACAACAAGAGATTTGTTACCTGTATAGTCACTCTTGATGGCCAAATTTTCCAACTTAGATGTTATGTGGTTTGTAGCTCCACTGTTGGCCAGCCATCTAGGATCGTTAAGAACTTCTGAAGTAGCTATGTAAGCTGAGTTGCTGGTGTTTCCACTTACATTTTGAGCACTGTTTGCATTGTTTTCATTGGGATCATTGAACGTTTCATCGAACCGCAACCAACAATTATTGGTATGGTGGCCATTTCTTGAGCATAAGTGATAGTAGGGTCGATTTCCGCGTCCTCCATTTCGACCTCTCCCTCGTCCTCCTCGATAGATGCCTCTTCCATTCTAACTGGAGGAGTCATATTTCCTTGACACTGGTTGGTAACTCTCCCATTCAATGACTGAGATTGATTCTGCTGATTGTTGCTTCGTGAAAAACTCTTGATCTATTTTTTAGCATAGCGGACAGATTTATCACCTGTTTCAATAAGATTAGGTGAGAGGCGAGAGGGTACCTTCAAACTATAAGAGAAGAGACGATAGTTCTAGCCATGTCTTTAACTCTATTAGCTCAATGAATACAATGAGGGAGAAGGTTCAATAAATAGAACCATTGTACTACACTACAAGAAAGAGAGAGAGAGAGAGAGAGAGAGAGAGAGAGAACAAATGAGATACATACACGTATAAGGAATGAATCAACCAATAAACAAAAGAATAAAGAATACAGTGAGGAAGATGTCGTATGAAGAGGCTACGAGACGACATCGTTTCTGGTTGGCTTTCTAATCGGATTAAATTTATAAACTGAATAACCAATGAGTTCAAATACTAAAGTTCCATTTCAAAATTTCATTTCAAAATTAATTGATATTGAGAGAATTGCATATCGATATTATAGAGATGTTGAGGTTTCGCATTTTCAAAAGTGGAATTTTACAATTGGTGACGTGGCTACAAGTTTGAAGCTCTGCAAGAGCTAGCAATTGTGATAGCAAATGACAGTTTAAATTTCTAACATTTTGTATCCACAATCCTTGAATAAAAGATACTTTTGGTGTTAATATGAGCATAACTGCATTGACTAAATAATGGAGATTGAAAAACAAGACAAAGGTAGAGAAAGTAAAAGACAAACCATTTATATATGATAATTTTATCCTTTTATTTTATTAATAAAAAAATTATATACAACAAGTCTATTATGATTACATGGTAAAAAAATTCAAATGTAACATAAGGGTTATTTGCGACATTTATTGAATTTTGAGGAATATGATTGCTCAAATTAAAAATTAAAGAATTTAATCGTAACAAATATTATACTTTAAGAATGGTTTTGTACAACTTCTCCAAAATTTTTTGAGATTCTAAATTTTAGAAATGTCAACAATAAATCAATAATTAAATTATTTGAAAAAAAAAATCAATAATTAAATGGTGACGAGTTAAATGCAAAATTAAAGAGTAGGAAGGTGAATGAGCAGAAGAGATAAATTTAATAACTATTTTGAAAGGAGGGTGGAAAAATAATGATCATTTAATTGATGGATTCTTAGGACTTGTTAGAATGATAAGTTAGTAAAATAATGGACAAATGATATGATAGCATAGTTTATAATTATAGAATTCATACTTAGACATAATAATCTAAAAATGATTTTCAAATTAAGTCATCTCTAAGATACTATGATATGACAATAATAAGACACTATAATTGAGATTTTATTTTAACAATAAGTTTTTAGTAAAAATCCTGTTTCGATAAACTTTCCAATAATATTTCTTTTTATTAAGTTTTTTGGGTTTGTTGAATTTCTTAGTAGTGATTTCGGTTCAATTTTTGTGGTTTTGTGTCAAACCGGCTATCGAACCAATATCTTCGATTTTCTATTAATTGGGTCTAAATAAATGTCCAATAAAAAATAGAATCATAATTATTTGGTTTTTATTTGATTCGATTAGGTTTTGATTTGATTTTCGATTTATATTTCAATAAGATTTTGATTTTTTTTTAATTTGTCTCATTTTCAATTAGGTTTTTAATTTGATGGTTTTTATTTTACTAACAAAAATTTTTACATAAATATCACAATATTATAAATAGCACATCTAAATTTTTTCTTTCATCAAATCTAAATTCCAATATAAATTTAGTTTTCAGTGTTTATATATGCAATTTGGTTTTTATTTTTGGTTGGCTCTTCTATCAAAAATCAAAATTGGCCAAATATATTTTGGTTTTCTAAAATATTAAAATCCAATATTATTCTAAGTTTGGTTGGATTTGGTTAGGAAAGCCAACCTCGTGCATCGTTGATGCAACAGCTCAAGGCAGCAATATATTCTGTATCATGTACCCAACAGCTTGCAACCCAAACGCTTTAACATTTTGTCAAAGTCTTTTATTTTTTGTCTATTCAAATTATGTACTGCTAATGCTAATATATATAATTAACAACTTTAATAGTGTTATTTTTTTTTTTTTCTCATAATAATAAAAAAAAAATTATTCGAATGATAATAATTTTTTTTTCTATAATTTGAAATATACAAGAGCTTATTGAATATTTTGATTAGAGATAGTATAATGTCTTACACCGTTGAGAGTAAAAAATAATGTGGTAAGTATTTTTAATGTAATTTTCTTTGACGATTATGTGATGTGTCTAAATGTTTACAACATAGACAGAAAAAAGGAAAGAAAAAGAAAGAATGTCATACTGGGTACATAACTCAAAAAAAATATTGTTGATGTCGAAAAATGGTCAACGGTCTATCCACAGCACAATTTATTTGATAGAGGACGAAAGGCCTGCAAAACAGAAAGGCTTA
>JBBMEG010031764.1:8252-19894 GCA_037832605.1 Cyclanthera cordifolia
GCTAAGGTTAGGGGTTCAGAAATGCAGACAACATTTATCCAAGGTAATGTACTAGTGAGAAGAGCATTTCACTCTACACTCGGCCTAGCGTCTTCTCTCGAAGTACATGCACATACACTCGAGCTAGCTCTCGCCTAAAGCTTACTACATTTAGAAAATGGTTTGTGTGCACTTAAGAGATGAATATTTCTAGCCTCTCTCCAAACATATGAAGAATCATATGATCAAATGAACAAAAATAGTAGATCTCCCACAATCCCTTTCTCCCGAAAGTGAATAACAAGGAAACAAAGAGTAAATGGTCAATTGAGCATTATTAAACAAGGCCAACTACTTTCTTTAAGGCTCAACTCCCTCTTACCCCCACATAAACTAAGCTACACTCAATTTCCCTAACCTACACCCAAATATGTTTAGCTTTACGTCGAAATCAAAAACATAAACAATAGAGTGAAAACAAAACAAACATTCTAAATCGAAAAATCAATAAACAGAGGCTAGCGAAATGTAAAAACATGTCAAAAGTACTTTGCATAACCAGACATAATCATTACAAAATGCTTTAAAAATGAAGTACTATTAAACCTATAAGAAGATAAACAAAAATGAACTAAACACAAAGGGTTTAGCTGAGTTTAGAAAATCGAAAATGAAATAACAAGAAAATGCAAAACTGAAATGTCCTATGCAAAATCAAAATGAAATTGGGAAAAGAAAACCCCTCGTTGTACAGTGCAACAACAATAGAGATGTCAGAAACTTTTCATGCATTAGGTGTCTACTCATAGCTACGCTGATGTTCTCGGTCCTCGACAGCTTCTAGTGATCATCTACTTCTTGCAACGATGTATGCTTCTTTTCCATATTTGGCTTTGTTTCCAACACCTTATTCGTCTCTCTCTCTCACTTCTATTTTGTCTCTCTTATTTCGGTTCAACAATGAGGTAAGAAATCCCCTAGAATTGATTGCTGATGAATGATCCTACAGGCACCTTATATAGGCCTTCAACCAATGGTTATTATTCTAGGAAAAGTCCCTAGAAAAAGACATTACTCCAAATTGTGCCAAGTGCACTTGTCCTTTTGCCTCAATTTCACGACCTTTATGCTGACATTAAAGACTTAGTAGTTTGTATTTACAAAACAAGCATTTAATATAATATTTTGGTTATTAATAATAGTTATTAATTTCATTAACTACACATTTAATATACAAAGATGATTCAGCTTTATCGTATTAATTGGATTAATGGTGATACGTCCATGGTTATTTGGATGTACACTGAGACATATATATGAGACATATAACTGGATCTAGTTCCAAGTTAATAACCTAAAACGTCTACAGTATATAGACTAAGGCAGGGCGCCTAAGTCCTAGTGATAATGTTGGTATGACTAGCTTTACAAATGTTAAAAATGACTTAATCCAGGTTCTTCATGTGAAGACATGTGATTAAGGGTGCCTATGCAAAAATAAGTTTTTGCATAAGATAGGACTAAAAGTTATAGAATTGATCTAATAATTTCTTTATAGACTCGCGTCATTTACTTTAATAAGGATGATCGTATGTCGATTTGATATTAATCCTAAGTGGGTTGTGAACTTCTGCTTTATAAAGTGTCTTTTGATGTGCATGGGTCAAACCAACCAAGTAGCGCTGGGTCAATATGCCTTCCACGTTGAGCTTGCCATAGTTAGTGGCTGCGGACACAATGTCACAAAAAATAATTCACGTGTAACACTCTAAAAACTCTTGGTAACATACAATAAATTACAGCTAAAAGACAACATCCTGAGAACCTAGGTCTTTGATCTTGGTCCAGCTACCAGGCCATCAATCAGAACCAAGTCTCATCGGAAAACCCCATAGAAACCTGACAAAGTAAACAACATTGCCAAAGTGAGTATATTCATACAAAGTAAATAACTTTTATATGCGATAACTACCATTCATCATCAAAAGCTATAATGTCACATTAGTAACTATGGAAATTGAATCAACCATGTTCGTTGTACTCAAAATCTCACAATTGTTACCCACTTACAATACACCATCTTATATGTCATGCACATTTATACTCCAATCTGGATATAACTCTTTACTCACTAAGCTCCATAACTAGAGCGTGTAACACCTCTTCACATGCAGCACGTAAGTACATTATCCATGCCCAACCTGATAACTACGTAGCATCACAACTTTCGACTAGAATGAGTGATCTCGCTTCCTATACACCACTCTAAAAAATTCCACCATAAACTCTTACCACTTGTGGTAAATTGATATACACCACTCATAATTGACAACTCTCTCGACCCTAATTAATCACCTTACATTCATGGTTACAAGAACCTGTATACCAAGAGGTACTCACTCATGAATGTTTGTCCTAACACATCTTTTAACTACTTGTACGATTAATCTCATAGAGGTCGCCGTACAAGTCGCACTAGCACACCTCTTAGTTGGTTAAAAACCAATCTCAAACCTTAGAACCAAGTTCAAATCTCCACTCTTCCAACTTCCATTAAGGAATAAGAAGCTCACATGCGACATAACTACTTTAAAGTCACACACCCTAACCCCATTGGATACAAGTCCTTAATACCGACCATTCATCTGCTCACATAACTTATCACATTTCATTATTCAACATTACAAATTACATATTTTTATCCATTCATGCCTTGACTCAAAATATACCAGTCAAACATGTTTTAACTAACACCTCGAATAATCGTGTATCTCTTAGGTGCGGTTTAATATCCTCAACTTATAAGTATGACTACATGTTTAAAAGGGTAAAGCATAACTAACAACCTGCCCTACACTCTCAAATGACTGAAATTTCACTAACAACTTACCTCACACTCTCAAATGAGTGAGACTTCATTAGTGACTCACCCACACTCTCAAATGAGTGAAATACTCTTAACAACTCACTCTGCACCTCAAAGGTGTGAAATACCCTTAACAACTCACATTTACTCTCAAATGATTGAAACACCCTTAAAAACTCACAATGCACTCATAAAGGAGTGAAACACCTTTAACGACTCACATTTCACTCATAAAAGAGTGAATTACCATCATCAACTCACCATGCACTCTCAAAGAATGGAAACATCTCTAGCAACTCACATGCCACTGTCAACGGAGTGAAAACAACATTAACTCATCATGCACCCTCAAATGAGTTGAACATCTCTATTAACTCACCATGCACTTCCAAAAGAGTGAATATCATCAGTACCTCGCATCGCACTCTTATTGAAATGAAACACCACTAGCAACACATTATACTTCTATAAGAATGGAACATCACTAACAACTCATATGTTTCTCAAAGAGACGATAAACCACCTTTAACAACTCGTACCTCACTCTAAAAGAGCGCAACACAATAAAAACTCACACTAGTTTCTTGAACATTCATTTAAAAAATAAGAATGTAAACGACATAAAAAAACATAGCTACTTACCACCAAGCCGAGGTAGGATGTATGTATTATCCAGCGCTTCAAGCTTTGAGCTTCTAGAACCTGCAGATGATAATCCACTCATAAATAGAATCATTAGCAAAAAACGAAAATAAATGAAGAGTGAGACAATGTCATTTTCTTTAGAAATGAAAACCACGCCACATAAGTATGTGTCAACGACCACGCGTCGAACCCAACAACGTCACTTTGATCCAAACCAAAACAACGTCGATCAAACTTGGTCAACGTTTAACCTTGATCTCTCTTTTTCTTAATTAGGGTATTACATCATGTTCTCTCTTATATTGAGAAAGATGTAGTGTTCTTCCCTTAAGAATTGATTTTGGGACTTGAGTAGAGGATACCCGCCTCTTATTAGCCAAACAGAACATTGGTTTATAGTTAGACTATAAATAGCTTGTTCATTAGAGGAATCAATACAGCTCAATAAGAAAGATGTAATAACAAGGGTGGAACAAATTTCTTGCCCCAACTTTGAATTACGAACAAGTTAAAAAAGGATCATATGATAGATGATCGATTATATCCAAACGTAACTTGTCTTAATCACGAAAGAGTTTAGCATGTGTTTTTAGTGGAATAAGTCTATTGTTTACGAATAGGGATTGTATTCTGGGTCATTGAGCTTTCAACCTCTAGGTCCACGGGTCGTGTGCTAGTTCATACTTGCTAGCACATTGTATTATTAGAGAGAAAGTGAGCTAGCTCTTCTTTTACAATTATCTTAGGATCTGCTCAAGGATCATTTTTAACTTCATTTTTCAGTAACATTATATTCTTACCTAATTTGTTTTAATTTTGTATTTCTTAGGACGGTAGACTTGAGCACAAAAAATAACTGGTCTAAGCAAAAGAATTAGCATATTGAAAGCATTAGATTGTTTTAAGTCAGCTTAGATTACTAACCTTTTGATTTAGCAATTTGATTCTCTTTAGAAGCTACTAGCCTTTTTCTTTACTATATATCTTTTTTTTCTAGATTAATGTGTAAGAAATTCTAGATACACCCCCAAACTTAAACATTTCATTATCATCAATGAAAGCACAGGCGAATTTCCCCCAAACTTGAAGCTAACTAAGGCTTAAGGCTTAGTATTTGGTCAAAGACTCTTTAATGTTTCAAATTTTCTTAATTACAATATCAGTTAAGAATGAACTTGATTGTCTATTTATTTAAGCTTAAAAAGAGCATGTTTATACGATTATTAGACTTAGCTAGAGTATTATTTTTTCCTAAATTTTAAAAACATTACAATAAAAATAATTATACAAGAAAGTCTTGGCATTGACCGTAGAAAATGATATATATATATATATATATATATATATATATATATATTAGATAATTGGGGAGGGGTTTTCTGCATCATTAACAAAAATTCATTAAAACAAGATTTATATAAATGAAAAAGACATTCAAACATTTCAAATTAAAAAGTGCGGGAGATAGAGAGAAAATACATAAACTTCCATTAGTTTCTAGGGTCAAGCAGAGCTTCCTTCTTCTTCATTCATCGAAGCTAGAGCAAGAATTTCTCGAGGCTAAAGCAAGCATTCTAGAAATTGAGGTGGGTTGAGTCCTAGTACTACAATATTGAGATGTTGATGTTAGGCTGCGTCCCGATCATGAACGTACTGTCAAAACTTGCACAATAGTTCTTGAGTGCAATTGTTGTGCTTATCCTGGACATCTAATAGCTTTAGTATCTTGTCAATGCCTATTGTTAGACCCATTCCACTTAAGGTGCCTTTGAACGATTAGAGTTTAGGCTTCACATAAGCACACAAAGTCTTCTTGGTTGGCAAGATGTAGTCGCCTAGGCTAGCAATTACTCCTTGGTTACTTAATCAATACTTGCATAATCAATAGAGAAAGAATATCTTGCTCGTTCTTTTCACACTACACGTCAAATTTCATCAGCTAGATTCGGCCCAGGTTGATGTTGAGGCCTACCATTATAGCTTAGACCAACAATGCCTGACTTAACATTACAATTGTGTTATGCGTTGTTGGCATCATGTCATCTTGACAAATGTCAGCCAAACGTGTGTCGTGGGCACCAAGTAGGTTGCATGTAAATGCTTGGCTCTAGAAGTTGATATTCATTCTGCTCTCTCGACCATAATTACTTCCAAAGAATGCCTTTGTTGCTAAACTGATAGTTGTAACATCATTCTTTAATATTGAGCCTTGAAATTTTCTTGGAGATGCAGCAGTCAATTCCATGTGGTTGCACAATAGTCAACTTTGCAACCTCTCAGAATGCTTTTGTACGCTATGCCCTTAGGATGTTGAAAATAACTCTCTTACCTATTCTAGGAAAGCTTCGATTATATTGGAAAGATTCGGTCGCTCTCGTGCCTCAATTTATTTTGCAAATTTTGGGGGCAATTCCTCCAACCGGTCTCTAAAACCTTATTCTTTATGGAATAATCTATTTTGGAGAGTTTTTTCTCTTAACTTTTCTTTTCTTCTTATTCTATGCTTCATTCGTTTGTTTGTGGACGTATTCCCTTTTTTTCTTTTCTTTTCTTTGCTCATTCATTCTCTCTATACCTTCTTTTCATCTTGACCACCACTACTTGTTTATGGGGCTTTTTTTTTCTATTCTTCTATTTCCTTCTCTTCGTTTTCTTATATTTATTTTTCCTTCTCTTGTCTGATAACAGATTTGAACACACCATCTCATTCTTAAATGAATTCTTGTATCATCTCGGTATTCCATTCCCTTTCAAAAGATTATCGGTCAAATATTAAAAATTCTTCAAAAAGATTTTTACCCAATTTTATTTTCAATATTTTCAAAAATATTAATCAAATATAAATTTTACTACTTAAATATCTTTAAAATATATTAATTTAATTTGAGTAAAAAAAAAAACAATTCTCAAAATTTTTTAATTCCGAAAATTGTATTCAATATTTTCCAAAATATAACAATTTTTTCCTTCCCAATATTTTCCAAAACTGTTTAGGAAAAAATAATATAAAAAATGATAATATTATGAGAGGTCTCGGAGGTAATCCTGGACGAACCTAGTCATCATTTTGGCCTTGGGGTGCGGCTCCAAGTGGCACCCTAAATGGCTCTAAGTCATTCGTCATGAATACCCACAGCTCTAAATCGTGGTCCCAAGAAGGGTCGAAACAACATGTAAACACATGCATGCCTCATTCTCAACAATTGACAGATCCAAGTCATCTAGAGCCCAGCCGCAAGCAACCTGCCTTATGTCACGTTCCCTCTTGGTTCCCTTCTATTAGATCTTTGTTCTTTGTTCTTCGTTCTCCATTCTTCTTTCTTGCCAAATTGGTCCTAAAAACATACGCAACATCCTATACCCAACCGTTTACAATTGATCGAACAACAAATAAAGAATAAATGAGGGCCCCTAAACAAGCCTTCAGCCAAAAACTTTAAACCAAAATTTCAACAATCAACTAATGATAAAAGTTTTGAACACCCACCATTTAGAAATTTACGTGACAAACAACTATCATAAATCTCTAATACCAATGATTAAGAATGAGGCATGCATATGCAATGTAAACTCAGAAAAATGAACCGTTGTTTTAGTTGATCAATCACATTAATCTATATACATATTCTCTAGTTAATTTTTGCTTATAAAAAACGATAAAGAACTTATATTATTGACACCTCTGATCTAGTTTAGTCATTATTTATCTCCAATGAGTTAGATAACCTATCTCTTTAGATCTTCTTGGATTGGTTTCCAAAAGTCTTCCCAGCTATATCTCATACTACAACTGATTGCTTAGTGAGAGGCTTTTATGGAAAGACGTAGAGAGAACTTCTAAGGAGAGAACTCTAGGTCAAAAGTGTAGTCTCTTTGTCTAACTTGAGATTCTCTTAAGATGTCTATAATAGAGCCCTCAAGGCCTTTACTTATACACAGTTACGTAATCAATAAGTAACTCTATTTAATTAATTATCTAATTATTTCTTATTTACCTATTCAATAATTAAATAAATATTAATATATCTAATATATTGATAACATTTTTAATGAATATCATACAATAAATATTCCTAATTTATATATCCAATATATTAATTAATTCTCTGCGGATAATATTTATCTAATAAAATTTAATTTATCAATATATCTATGCTTATTCATTACCTGTTATGGAATATAATGGACGAACATGCTAAAATGCTTTACTAAAAACACCTACATGATTTTTTGAGTAATGCCTAATGTCACTTATACATATCTCTGATTAGTTTTCCTTGATGCTGAATGAACTGTAATATTTCTTGTATAGATAGACTGCTTAACATGTTGTTGTGTTTCCATGTCCATGTGCATTATTTATTAAAAAAAAAAAAAAACTATGTGAGAATGCCTAAAATTGTCCCATTTTGAGAAGTTGCACTAGATTATAGGATCTATCCCAAGGTGTTGTTGTGAGTATTGAGTCACATTCCTTCATAGAGTGAGCATGCAGCGAACGGCCTATGCATGTCTCCTCTCCGCCATAAGGTGATTGCAATAGATTATAGGGTCTATTGTTTATGTGACACATCAAGGGGCGACCCATAAAGGTGTAAGGCTGGACGCAGCCAACATCTTCTAACAGATAGAGGTTGTTGTTGTAAGAAGCTTCGCACGTCATTAGGGTGATGATCGCTACATCACCTCAGAGTTTGGTGAGACTGACTATAGGGATGATAGTTTGCACTCGGGAACTTTGCGTCGACTGGGGACTTGGTCGTTCATACGTGTAAACTAGTTGAGTGATCTAGGATGCATAGGTGCGATAGTAGGAATCAGATATCGATTGGATATCCTTTATCGCTTGAGTTAGAGCGACAACTTGCTAGGCAGTGAGCAGTCGAATTTTCCAAGGCATAAATGAGCGTCACGTTAGAAGGTTAGATCACTCTTGGCTCGGCACTCGGCGTGATACCTGATGTCTTCAGGTTGACCCACCGTGTCGAAGGGACCTAGGATAACCTGAGCGACTATAGTGAATAACCCGTGCTTCAGCGCTCTGCTATACCTAGGAGAGTTCAGGTTGTGACTCTTTGGGTCTCACGGCATCGGCCAATGAGACTTCTACACGATTACTATCAATAGCCATTGGGCTCAGCAACGCTTGTACCCAAGAGTTGGGACTCATTTCCTTTTGTTTGTGCATGTTATACAAGACTTATGATTTATGCTTACTTTCTTTCTATATGTTGTGTGCTCCCCGTGCGGGGTTTCTTACTATGTTCTCATAGGCTCACCCTTCATTTTATGTTGGCTGTGGATTCAAGACCATAGTTGTAGGTTGCACAAGGATGGATATGACTAACAGCTGAGGATAGACATAAAGGAGGACGTGTTTGTTGCGTTGAGTCGTGTAGTGTCTTTCCTTTTCATTTAAGTCCTTGCCTTTATTTCTACACAAACTGTTGTAATATTTTAACTTGAATTGTTTAGTTTTGAAATCGAGATCTCGAGATTCATTTATTTGTTTGACTGCCTGGATAGAATGGACGTTTGACTTAAACTTGCAGGGTCTTGTTGAAATGAATTTTGAAATGTTCAGGTTGTGCTTTAACTACAAGTTTCAGGTGTGTGTTTTTCTTATTTTAGAGAAAATTCTACCGAAATTTTTAAACGATTTTCTATACATTAGTAACCTCAGTGCTATAAATCTAACCGTTATTAACGGGATTGTTACATTTACTTTATATATATATATATATAAAATTATGATTTTTAGTTTACATATTAATATCTCCATTTTTTTTTTGTAATTCTACAAATAATAATATCAATGGAATGTGAGATTCGAAATCATAATGGTGGTTGGGTGTGAGCCAATGTCGCATATCAAGGATTTATTCAATTTTTTTCTTTTCTTTTTTTTTTTTTTGCAAGTGTGATATATATATTGCACACGTTTAAAGTTTAAAATTAAATATTAAACTAAAGAGTTTAGATATCCATTAACGTAGGATATGATGTTAAACCACTGTCACATTTAAATATAATTTTAAAATTATACTTAATACAATTTTTTTTTTGGCTCCCGCTGGATCTACCCTCTCAACTCAACCTAAAGAAAATTATAATTTAATCATTTCTTATGTGATAAAAGATGACAACTCTATCCAAATCTCCACATTGATAGATACATCTTCATGATTTTGTTCGTTTGTCTCTCTCCATGGGCTCATCTTCTGTGTTTGGCACATGGGAATTCTACTCAATCCTCCCCTCGAACAAAGCATAGTTATGTTTGGGGCATGACTCTAATATCAATCGATAATAATGACAACTCTATCCAATCTTCACATTGATATGATATAGTCCATTTTGGACATACACCCTCATGGTTTTGTTTTTAGTTTCACCCAAACAACCTCATGTCAATAGATATGGTTGTTATCACTTATATACACATGATCTTTCCATCTTCTAACTAATATAGAATATTTTGTTTGCATCACAATACTGTTTAGGTTGTGTAGTTCAAGTTACTTAAATTATTGGTTTTTTTTCTTTGTACATCTACAACTTCACTCCTATTTTAATACTAGCAATAAGTGTCCAATCCCTAAATCTTAGATTCTTTTATGCAAAAATTGACTTTAAAAAATAATTTGATAAATAAGAATCAAATACCAATTTTTAGAATCGAACCCGTGACTTGAGCATTGAACTGATTTACTATAAAACAATGAAACAAACACGCTACTAACATTTTTGGATTGAACCTATGACGTGAGTTTGCCCTCATTAAAAAAAAAAATCTTTTTTTTTTATTGATATCGACTTTTTTTTTTTTTAATGTTGTTAAAAAATAAATTGTGTGCCTTAATGTCACATGCCTACCTAAGAAGTTAGAGGCAACGTTTTTCGCTTTTTACAATAAATGCATGAACAAATGGCTGAACATGGGGTGGCGATAGAAAGTAAAGAAAATTAAAAGAGTGATGATTGATATAGTGGATTTTGGGAAAACGAGTAGCTTCGTGGGCACTGGTGATAAATTAACATCCACTTGATTGGTAGTTCGAGTTTCCTTTGTATCATTTTCTGCGCAGGGTTTTATGGTTCCCTCCCTAATTTATACTCCCAAAAATATATATATACACATACAATGAATTTGAAGAATAGATACATGGATGGCCAAGCACAAAGTTTAAAAAAATAATTTAAAAAAAATGGATGATATTAAATATTATATTATCGGGTAAAATACCATTTTATTCTCCAATTTTGAAATTTGTTGTTTTTAGTTCCATCAACATTGAGAAGTTTAATTTTAATCCTTTTAAAATTGATATTTGTTCAATTTTAGTCCATAAATTTTGAAAAGCCTAATTTTAATTCGTGTGCTTAAAAAAGCTTAATATCAATATCTATAATAAATCTAAAGTTAATATTAATCCAAATTAATTCCATAGTATTAATATTTTTAATACAAACATAGAAAAATGTAAATCTAATTCAAAAATTAAAGAGGAAGATCCTAACTTTTTAAAAGAAAAAGAAAAATAAATATTACTAAAACAAACTTTTTAAAACATAGGGAGTA
The DNA here is from genome assembly GCA_037832605.1 of Cyclanthera cordifolia. Lineage (NCBI taxonomy): Eukaryota > Viridiplantae > Streptophyta > Magnoliopsida > Cucurbitales > Cucurbitaceae > Cyclanthera > Cyclanthera cordifolia. The sequence goes on from JBBMEG010031764.1 coordinate 19,325, forward strand.
AATAGAATTAACAATAAATTTAATAACTAAAATTACACTTTTAAAAACACAGAGATCAACCTTGAAATCATGGAATGCTATCTATACTCTATATTATTCATCATAATTTGTTCATCTATCCACTTGTTAATTTAAGTTTGGGGCCAGTATAAAATGGTCTTTCACAAAATTTCTTAAATTTAAATATGTCTTCCATGAAAGTTAATTTATTATTTCAACTAGGGCTTTGCTAAACTTTTGTTTTGTTTTCAATATTGTACTCGAAGTGTTGGATATATTGTTCCAATTGACTCAAATTTTGAAGCTTCTAAACGTGAATCAATGATATAAAATGTGTTACTATAAGACTTACATATGTCATCACATCTACTTGAATATGAAAAATAAGATTGTGTTTTGAATATCGATTAAGTTATTATAAACAATATGTTATTATAAACTATGTTTGAATATAAATTATAAAATAAATTAATAAAAAAATAGAAAAAAAGCAAATTATGATAAACAATTCTTTTATACATGTTAAAATTTGGATGAAAAAGATTCATAGTATTAAGTTTTAAAAGAAAA